>OMKK01009152.1:10768-22632 GCA_900302305.1 Polymixia japonica | reverse complement strand
GGTTAGGTTAGATTAGTTTAATCTATATTGATTCAGTTTAATGCAGGTGAGATTAAGAAAACACCTCAGTTCAAAACAAACATAAAATGACTTGTAAGAGACACAAAATAAATTGTGTGTGTGTGCGTGTGTGTTTGTATATGTGTGTGTGTGTGTGTGTGTGTGTGTATGTGTGTGAGTGTGTGTGTGTGTGTGTGTGTGTGTGTGTGTGTGTGTGTATGTGTGTGTGTGTGTCTGAGAGTGTGTATGTGTGTGTGTGTGTGTGTGTATGAGAGTGTGTGTGTGTGTGTGTATGAGAGTGTGTATGTGTGTGTGTGTGTGTGTGTGTTTACAAAAATTAATTTACTATTTTCAAATAGTATCTGCTCTGAAACTCTGAATAATGGGGGTTCAATTCCCAGCACAATAATTATAGTATCTTCTTATTCTTCTTCTGCTTCTTCTTCTTTTTATCTTTCGACTGAGCGAGGGAGAGAGACTTGAACATTGAAATTGAATGTGTCCCAAAGTGAAAAAAGATTAGTTGAGAGCGTAAATCCAGCCATTATGACACCATTTAAAATATTTTGTCCTTGCCAAGATTCAGTTTGCTGTTCAAATTCGTCACCATCCCTGTAGAAAAAAACAACTAAATGGACGGAAACCCTAGTCTATATCTTAGAAAGTGACTCCCCCTGCTGTGGAAATAGTGGAACTGTCAAATTGGGCAGGTGCGTAAAAAGCAAATCAGCGCCCAAAAGGCAGGCTTTGCAATGAAGTAACGTTATACTCTGTGCAGGAACATACGATACAGTCTATTAAAGTTGACTAAAATTGTTAGCTATACTAAATTAATCATATACGCTATTTCATATGGGGCCAACCATCTCTTAATTATGCATAGTTTCCGTTTAATCATTAACGAATTGGACACGTCATGAACTTCTTTAAACTCAAACTATACCCCTGTTTTAATTAACAGGATTTAAAAATGATTACGGTATATTTATGTTTGTCCTTTGGAACTTGATTTGAGTATAAACAAAATTACAACAACTGGTGCTTGGATAACCATAGCATAGTATTCATGTTGAAGGTGGATGAGTCAAGATGTGTCACCAAAGTGGATTGCACAATAAGACTATTGCGTGCTAAATGACCAAGAGCATTGGGATAAATAGACAGAGGTGGAAGTGCCCCTTCCGTTGACAGAAAGCCGCACATCTGCTTTGGGGGCGAGTGCTGCGTAAATGATGTGAGCAGGAGTGGCACTTGGTGCCTTTAAATAGGGCCGTTTCCAAACTTTGGGACAACAGATCATCTGAAGTAGCAGCTCGCAGTAGAGCCCATTGATTTTCTCGAGGATGGACGTAAACAAGAAATCGGAGATGAGGGACACTGTTCTGGCGCTCTTACTTGCTTTACTCCAGGGATTTCGACTCGTGGAATCTGTCCCCAACCCATCACCACTGGTTGGATCCAACTGGGGGAACCCAAGGAGATACGTCCACCTGCAGACATCCACAGATCAGAACAACTTCTACTTAGAAATCAGCTTAAATGGCCATGTGCGCAAAACTACAGTCAGGAGTTCATACAGTAAGTACCCTTTTGATCATTTTTGTCAAATGTTGTCCGTGTATGTCTTGAATGCGCAGTATAACACCATTATTTGTTCTTACAGGTGTGATCTTACTCAAAGCAGAAACAAGGGAGCGTGTTGCCATCCTTGGCGTCAAAAGTAACCGTTACTTATGTATGGATGCAGAGGGCAACTCCTTCAGTTCTGTGAGTGACCACTGAGTTTCGTTATTATGTTTTGTTAATGTATTGGACAGCCTGGGATTAACTTTAATGTTAATGTCTTAATTGTTTTGGCACCAACGTGGGTTTTACGCATCGCTTTAGAAGAATTGCCTTTACGCACGAATTTCATTCTAGTTTACACAAACGAAATCGATTTTTTTACGCATTGTATTTAGCATGCAGAGTTTCTGGAACAGAATATGATGCTTTCAAACAATTATAATTTGCTATGATGTGAACTTACATCACATATTTCTTCCTCTTTGTAGCTCATCTGCCTCAGGGATGACTGTCTGTTCAACCACAAGCTGTTGGAGAACCACCGTGACGTGTACTACTCCACCAGAACGGGTATACTGTTCAACCTGGAGGGCTCCAGACAGGTGTACGCTGCAGGCCAGAACCTCCCGCAGACCTCTCTCTTCCTGTCCGAGAAGAACACCGTGCCGCTGGAGCGCCTCCTGCACAGAGAAAAGAGGAATCGGGTCGTGGATCCCTCCGATCCGCACAACATGTACTTTGGACAGACAGAGGAGGGTTCTGACTCCCAGGCCGTGCCGGAGGACGATACCGACCCGGATACTGAGCCCGGAGAAGGACGCAACGTCTCAAGAGAGACACCCCTGGCACCGTCTACCCACGACCCGTGGAACGTGCACTCCTCCAACCCCGCCAGCCCTCGAATTACGGGAACGATGGGGTGAAAACTCTGTATTAGTACATTTCTCTGTTGTCGTTGAGGTTTTTTACAGCTGGTCTGAGAAACCCACATTTAAAAAGCAGATAGTGAAATTATATTATCTCAGAGCGGATCTCAAGACAGAAGCCCACCTTAGCCTACCTCTGGAGGACCCCATCCATTGATTTGAAAGTCAGGCGTGGTTAAAAAGACTACAAATTAAAGAGGCCTAATTCTGTAAAACATGCTTAAAAGTTGTATTTAGCGCAGCGGAGATAGTTTTGTTTTAAATGCCTGCATTTAAAGTTTTGCGCACAAGCGCACTGTTTACTGAGTTGGATTGATATAGGAACTTCTGAGAGTAAGACAGACATGATGAATATCTTAACTCATTGGCTTAAAGAATTTTATTTATTCTTAATTGTCAAACCTAAAACAAAACTATTCAAATAACCTAAAAACAAAACAGTAATTGATATCGTTTTTAGCGAGTTACGCACAAGCGTCCAACCTTTCAAAACGACAGAATCCAATCACTGGACTGTTTGTCTGTTTTGATCATTTCTTTGTTTCTGTAGATTTTTTTCCAATGAGAGTTTAATCTAAATCATGACTTGAACGAAAGCCAGTCGACTACAGGGTAAAGAACTGCACCATAATTCTACTGTGCAGTAATTATATGTCAAATCTAAACCTTACTCTATGTTTTTAGACAATTTACAGGTGCTGGGCACCACCAGCACACAACTAAGCCAGTCCCAGAGAGTATTTATTTATTTAAATCCATTCCTTTGTTGTTATTTATAGTATTTATATGGATACTTTATAGTTAAATGTACATATAAGAAAACATGGTTTGTCTTTGAATGTGTGACTTGGAATTGTTGATGGAAACTGAGTGTTTGGGGAATAAATAAACACATAAAGAAAAACATGGTTTGAGTTTTATTTAATTGTATCCAAACTTATGTAATGATGTTGTTCGTCACTGGGCTCTGCAGCCCTGCCTGCGTCATTAGGTGAAGACAACCTGTACCACGTGGAAAGGAAGTCATCTATTTCACGTTGAATGCGTAAGCAGGT
Source organism: Polymixia japonica (assembly GCA_900302305.1). Taxonomy (NCBI): domain Eukaryota; kingdom Metazoa; phylum Chordata; class Actinopteri; order Polymixiiformes; family Polymixiidae; genus Polymixia; species Polymixia japonica. The sequence goes on along the minus strand of OMKK01009152.1, from coordinate 19,085 downwards.
TTAACATTGACTCAGTCTCTATAAAGTTGCCCCCATTAGTTGAAATATCCCACGCTCTCTCACCTCATCCCCTTCATTAGCTCACAGGTACAGGACTTTCAGATGAGTCATCTCCTTCTAAAACATTTCAGTGCTATTTTTGTTCTCAATGAGTAACAGTGGCCCTATTTTGGTCAAAAATACATTATTAACCTTTGCCCTGTTGTACTTAGTTGTTAACTATAATGGGCTACTGCATCCTATCAGATAACGGTCCAGATTGCGTATACAGTATGTATCCAATAATAATCGGTTATAAGAGGATTTACTAAAGACGGGATACTGCAGGCTTTTGCGGGGTAGTATGAGTACAACTTTTTAATACACCTGTGAGATCTGTAGTAATAGTAATAGTTGTAACAAACCTCCAGGGTGCCCAAACATTTTCCAGTCATGCTCAGTATGAGCAGAGAGGAAAACCGATCTCTATCTGGCATCCATTATAGGAGAAACAGCCCTTCCTATTCTCTCCATTATACCCAGGGGGCCTTTCAGATCAGGGATTTCATCCAGTGTACCAATGTGGATATTGCTGGTGTGCCAATGTGGATATATCTATTCAGCCTGGAAAAATGATAATTTGCCTTTCCTTACTATCTCAAAAGGTTTTTGTTTGTTTGTAATGCCCCTAAATTAGATATTGTTGGTTGTAATTAATCTATGAAAGACCAAACTGTTTTTGTACCTATAAATATGTCAGTGTGTAGAAATGAATCAGCATCTATGCCATCATTTTCACGATACTGTGGAAGAACAGCAATCTGCAGTCCTGCTTCCAATACTCTGCTTAAACATCCATGTATTTCCTACTGAGTGTATTTATATAGCGATCGATTAGTAAATGTAATGTCCTCATTTGTCTTTGTTGACCTTTGATGTATTATCCTCAACATGTTGAGCTGATAGTCTCAATGGACAAATTATTGTTGCTGTGATTTCCTTCTCTTAATAGCAGCAGGGTCCATGGCCAGGGGCATTATTCTTATGTCCTGAACACGTTTTGTATGCACAACCTTTTTCCTTAAGTTAAGTAATTAGGGACTGCAGATGTAGGATATGCTTTGAAATGTAACGGGGTAGAAAGTACAAAATAGAAATGGGATTTAAATGAAATAACTAGTAAAGTGAAGTCCTGCACTCAACTACAGTTCTTACAATAAGTAAAAGTACTTCACTACTTTCCACCCCCGCGTGACACATAACCCAGTTTTCTTAAGAAAGACTGTTTTTTTTAGCCATGCAGTGAAGATTAAAGTGTGACATTTTAAAAATAGCATCAAAAACTGAGGTTGAACAGTAAACAGGCTGAAAGTACAATGACTACCTAGCAGTCAGCAATAGGTCAACAGGGTTGCCCTTAACAAATGTCCTCAGATGGTATTAAAATTGTGGTTATACTGTTTATGGTGCCGTGTGCAAACGAAACAACTTTGTTTTCCTTATCGCTGATCAGTGTAAAACTTTTTTTTTTTTGCTTCAATACAAACTCAAGGACAATTCCGCTTTGTTGTCATGGTGTATTATTTATAATGAGCAAAACACAAACAGCACCACAACTGCTACACCAGAGAAACACAAACTTAAAATGCCATGATCGCCGACAACGTTCGATTGTACTTCTTTTCTAACTTTGGTATAACATGACAAAAGAGCCAACACAACGATCAAAAATATTATAAACTCTGCATTGCAAAAATAAAGATATGACACATTCAAATAAAGTGCAAGGCCATTCCAAACAATATTTAATTCTAGTGTGATACACATGAACCCTTACTGGCCTGCTGGTTGGAAGACAACGACTTCCGCTCATAATACAGTGCTGTGCATTCAGTAGTTATGGTTCTGAGTAATGATTTACTGTTACACGTCTAGGCTATTGATTGTTTAGAAGAAATCATTTACCCTGTGTGTGGCATTGTTGTGCATTAGGTCTGTACTATCTTTGAGGTGTTCGCCTATTATTCCCCTTTAATGCTCATAAATAAGTCAGTTTTCAGCTAAACAGACACTGCAACGTTAACTTGTCCACCATAAATCTCCTTTTCTGTTTCACGTACTATACTACATACTATTCATCATCTTTAAGGTGTGCCAGATGGTCCTTTCTGTTGGTAAAAACACAGCGAACAGTGGATAGCAGCGGGCCGGGATCGGCCTGGCTCAGGGTGAGGATGAAGCGGCTTATGCCGGTGTTGGGGCAGGGTGAAAACAACTGGGACATCCTCACGCCCTGGGGCAGAGAGCACTCCAAGTCCTCCACGAAGTGCCTGATGGCCACGCGGATGTAGGCCCCGTGGCTCACCACCAGGGTGTGGACGGACACTCCCTGGAGGCCGTCGTCAGGTAAGCCACTGGGGGCGGGGCCTGAGACAGCAGCAGCTGCGGCCCCGTTCCCTGCAGCTCCTGCTTCTGTGGCCGCGCCGGTGGTACTCTGACTCGGCCAGCCGTGGTCATCTACCATTCGCAGGAAAAGGACTTTGAGGAACTTCTTAAATCGCAGCCTCACCTGGAAGCAGGGTGACAGACAGAGAGACAGAACCAAAACAACAAAAACACAGAATATGAGCTTGTAGATGCCTGGTAATTTTGAAATGCCATGTCCCAAAAAGGTCACTGGGTGGCGCTGTTGTACAGACAATGCTCTGGTGACCTTGAGTTTCCAAGAGGCTGTTTTCAACTGTTCTACAATATGGCAAGAGTAGCTGCATCAGGTTCTAAACATTTATTTGTTTAGACTATGCATAAATGTATCAGAATCACCTGGTCTAAGGTCTCCCCTCCCGGAGGGGTGTAGTCACGACTCGACTGGCCGGCAGCATTAGCCATGTTCTTCAGATCCTCTTTGGGGCGTCCTTCAGCGATGCCAAAACCCTGCATGATAAACAACCAAGAATAAGTCTAAGGACACACACAACTGTAACTTGTGTAATTAATATAGCACATAAAGTTTTAACAGCAAGCACAACAGTTTAAAGCCAAGAGATCGTACCCTCTCTCTGAGTAATGGGTCCAAAACCATCTCCATGCCAGAGCAGTGAGTATTGTTCCTCAGAATTATTTCAGCGGTCTGAAAAAGGAAATGACAAATGGGAATTGCTGACTCAAAACAGTCGTAATTTTCCCAGAAGATTTAGCAAAATATCAAGTCATTATGTTCCCAACATGCTTCAGTCAGAGAACAGGGAGATGATGTATACTTAACTATTTCATATTTTACCACCTGGAGATGACATCCTGTTTTCCCTTGTTCTTCCCAATAATATGTTTTATTACAAAAGTCAGACTTGTTTTCCATGATGGGAAACAGTCACCAGAGAGCTCAAGGTGTGGAGGACTAGCAGTAAAAATGTCTTGTTAAAATCTCATATTCAGTCTAAATAATAATAATAATTCTACTTTCCAATGTAGTCTCACTTGACTCAGCAATTTTCTAGAAAGAAGGGTCAATATCTTGAAGCCATACAGAATAAGGGCAAATTGTTCCAATACGATTTTAAGACTTAATACTAGATTAAATAACTTGTTATTGCAGTGAGTCACAATGCTGTGTGGCGTCCAAAGACCCAAACAAACATGTTCTACCATGTTGTTAAAGGATTAGAAGGTAAAACAGAGCTACGTCTTAGGCCTGTTTTATCTTCTAAAGCTGAATGTTGCTCTAAGCCAAATGTCAGCGGACATAAAGCACAGTTCATTTCATTAACAATGAAAATTGGTCCTGAAATGAACTGATGGATGTGATTGGTGGCTCCTAAACATGTCTAATCAGTAAGACAAGTGTCGAGTTCTCATGGTGTGTCAGTGGTAGCCAGATTTTACTAGAAAGGATTTGGGTTTGGCTGGAAGGCTCTTCTAAGTCTTTTATGCGATGACAGTGCCAGAGACCATTCTTCTATACCTCATTGCCATCAACTACATAAATCAATAGTGTGACATCACTATGTAGGTTAATTCTGCGTGGCCTTATGCTGAATGTTACAAAATCTAAATCTGGCGGGTTGACAACAACCAACCTCCCAGATTTGGCACAGTGATGTTCAACAACAGGCAAAGTTCCATATGAGAATCTGCATGTAATCACATGTATTCCTCTGTGACAGTCATCAAATGCTAGATGCTATTGTTCAATGTCTTGCACGTACAACACTCAAATACCCAAAGTGGACATTCAAGTGCCTAACTCACCTGGGAGGCACGTTGTAGGTTACTGACAAACACGTTGTTGAACCTGGAGTCTCTGAGGTACTGTCCTACTGCTTCAGCCTGCCGCAATCCTACCTCTGACAAGGGAGTGTCCACGCCTTGACCTAACAACACAAGAGAAGCTACAATGACTATTTCGTTCTCTTGCAATCTTTGTAATAACAGGCTCTCTACTGTATACTTAACTTAGTATATCAAACTAATTCAATGTAAACATCAAAAAAAGTAAATTATTGTCAGTCAACAATATGTGTATACAATAGTTTAGTCAAGTTAATGGTAATGTAATATAACTAAAATGTAAGGATATTTGCAACATTGTCACACCCACGTTTCACCACAGCTCAACACTGTGCCTGGCAGATGAAGGCATGCTGATACAGGATATGAGATCCTCTGTAGGATGCAGCCTTCATACTTTAGTCAACATACCTTGCAGCAGCTTGTCTCTGTTGTATTGTGTTTCCCCACTGTATGAAAATACAATCAGTTTAAGCCATGTACATGAATTAACCAGCAATCCCAAGGCAGACATTTCATCATTTTAGCGAATAGCGCAATCAATTATAAAGTAAGAAACTGTGCGCATAGCTATGACAGATATATAACGTTAAGTTACTTAATGACTGAATCAATGCTAATCGGTACAGCCGCCATAATTCATCACTAGGTGACACGAAATACTGTTTCCATTCCTAGGACTATAGCGGTTATACACAACCAAGTCTTCTAAGAAAAAAAAGAAAATCAAACCGATATTGACTTACTGTCGAATAAGTGTCAAGCTAAATGTAAACATTTTCAGCGGTGATTTTGAGGTATTTCCTGGTTTGGTTCATCTGCAACGTTTGACGAAGCATGTTGCGTCGCGGCGCTGACCAATAGCGTTGGTCTGTGAAAACAGTCTGTGAGCAATTTGCCGACTGCAGGAAATATGTTTAGAGTAACATGCTGCAATTATGTTTACTGTTAACATTTATCCATTAATAATTTTGCCTTTATCCTTGTTTCAACAAACAAAATGGCCGTTTACATAACCTATTCTCAATATATTGTTATAAAACATAGAAACCTTTGTGGAACTCTTTGCTCTTCAGATGTAACCCTATATTTTAGGCTAATATCATATCTCATCATACAGATATTTTTGAGTAAAATTTAAGTTTCCCTGGGCTGCATTTCCAATTTAGCTCATTGGCACCCTGTCTGACACACTGTGTGTCGCCCTCTTGTGGTGATAGAGTATAAGTATGGAATCATTCAGGTGAAGATCCAATCAGCTACTGACCTAGGGTCAGTTTTGCCATTTCTCTTGGCCAGGTGGGAAACTATTCAGGTAAACAAATACCCAAACTGTATAGATAAAGAAAAATAAACCAAACAAGTGATTTTAGCCAATTTATTGAGCAGAAATAGTGGATCAGACATTTCTGAGGTACAATGTGTGGTTGTACATATTAATAGTGGGAGAGGGGTATGAGATAAACTGATAGTCCCATTTCTTTTTTCCCCACACAGTGAACAATGATAAATGAAGTCTACTTTCTGGTGACTAAGACACATACTACATGGGTACCTCACAAAAAACAATATTCCACTTAACCTAATGCACTGTTCACAAACGTGCCAATTAAACTCCAAGAAGGAAAACAAAATTCTAGATGTTTTGTCTTTCAAATACATAAATGATATAGCCTATTACTAAACTAGCACCAGATATGACATGAATGAATGCATTTTCAATTATAGTCACTGGCAACTGATCAGTGGACTTTGGTGGCTGAGTTTTCTTGACTGAAGAGGAACCATCCTCTCATCCAGGGAAAGGTGTAACCCATCCAACAAATTCAGAGTAGATGTGTGAGTTGTAATGAGGTAATGCAAGATGGAATCTCGCTCTTTCTGAACAATTAACCTGAGGTACACAAACATTACAGGAAGCAGCAAGAATATGATAGAGTATAAGATACACATAAAGAAGAGAATAAACATGCTATTCAAAAGATCTGCAAACACGAGTACTTCCAGTCCCACACCTAAACCTATGTTACTTCCCCTCCAATACATATACAACAGAAAAGCATAGACCATTACATGTTCAAAATTTCATAATATAGCAGCACACTCAAGTGAATCACAATAAGGCAATGTCATCTTTGTGTAAGACTAAGAAAGAAAAGCTTTATAGCAGCAAGAGAAAGATGCCTATAATATAAACACAATCTTTTTTTTTATTACTTTGGAATTATATTTCTTTCAAATTGTAAAAAAAACAACTTTAAAAGTATCCACAATTTTCCTGTTTAAAGCAGTTTTTGTGAAAAACAAAAAAAATGTTTTGGCTTTTTGCACAACTACATATGCGTGAACAGAGTAAAACAAAACAAAAACCCATGTCTGTCCTAAAACTTAACAACTGAGTATTTAGAGCTCAGTGTATATATACTGCCAACAAACTTGCATACCATATAAACCCTTACCCACGTCTAAAAAGATGGAGGACTGTCACAAAATGGCATTTTTAAAATCATATAAATCATAAAAAATAGCAAAACATGACCAGAACACAATATTTAGGACATATAATATTTATGTACGTAACTCTTTCAAACAATCAACAGAAAGTTTGGCTACGAATTATGAAGAACAAAAATTCAAGTAAGGTTAAATGAATGTATTTAATAAAAATTTTTTAAAAAAAATCGAAGTCTAGACGTGACTTGGCTTTACTAAGTTTGCATTGCAACTGATTTGGTTCCATATTTCAACACAACTATAAAATGGTAAATCCTACACCTACTCACCTGTCGGGGGATAGCTTTCAAGACAAAGTGCATCACCCCAAATGGGAATCCAGCCCAGAAAACATCAAATAACTTAGAGGAAAAACAAAACATTACCCTAATACCCCACCTAACGCGCCTCAATCACCATTCCATTTCCATTCTTAAGGAGTGTGTTTTTAAAAGTGCATTTAGACTGATCTAAGTCCCCCTCCCCCTGAACAACTACTTAAAAATCGAAACTCAATGGTTAAATGGATACAGGAGGAAGTGATAGGTAAAACTGCAGTACACCTAAACCGTTCCCTCGTCATTAACCCTTATCAGATATTGACAGAAACCAGGGAGGCTTGTTCCGTTGGTTCCGGTGTGCCAAGTATCATGCAACGGTTGAAAAGTTATATATAACTTAAATTAACGTTACTCTCCATTCAACTGTTATTCATCATTCAACACTAGACATCTCCCATTTTCATTCACTTAACATATGCTTTCCTTCTCCAATCACCTGATGCCTCACACCAACATTTCAACTTGCTTCCATTTCCTCTTTCTAATGTCCAACCCGTTAACAAGCTAAAAGTACTTTCTCTAGGCCCTAGCAGGACATAACATTAACACTACTCAACCTAGACTAAAACAGTCCCATCCCCTGCAAAACACCTACTGAATGCTTCTGATGCGTTTTCTAAATTATATGTAGGAGCTACGCAAAGAACAGAGAACAAACTAAACAAGTCTTCATTGGTCAAATGTAGCCTTGTTGAACGCCAATAATAAAAGGTACATACTGTCCTAGTGACACATTGGCCTGTCGACTTAAAAATCAAGACTTTCACAACTGATTTTGTCCTCTGTAATGACTTTGAGGACAGTAGCCACTGCTTCAGAACCCAGACCTCTCCGTATCCCTCTGCTCTACCCTCTCCGAGTGGGCCCAGCCCACTCCAGGCCAGCACATTTGAGTATAAATAGTAAGCAGTGCTACAGGTGCACAGTATAATAGATAGGAAAAGCAGCTTGCTAGTGCTCCTCCTGCTGGATATCAGCTTGATTTAAATGCCATGTGTGATTAGCACATCAACCACACACTACTACACTTCCTGTACATTGGAAATTAATACGAATCACAGATTAGGAAAGCCCAATGACTGTGAAATTGATAACTGCTTGCTAAAGATGACAAAAGAAAAGTATTGTAACTTAATAGTTGCTAAATAATAATAACCAAATAGACACTATTGATCATAATAGATTTGTTTTTGCTAGATTTTATGGAAAGAAATATA
>OMKK01009147.1:2784-15776 GCA_900302305.1 Polymixia japonica | reverse complement strand
TGTCTGTCACATGCACAGTGTGCTTAAGTCACTCAGTCCGTGACGTGGAAGGTTCGGAGTCATTGACAGCTCAGCCGAATGCAGTAAATCACATAATTATCTAAAAGGAATATGCATTCTACTTTGCCAGTAGTGTTTCTGAGTTCGGTTTACAAAATTGCACACAAGAATACTTTAAATCAGGTCAATAGGGCCCACTAGCTAAAATGTTCAATGACTTCTTAAAAGAATACTTGCTATTATTTTCACTCAACACAACATTATATGGTATATCAATTTCGAGGGGGAAACCTTCAGTTCATCATTCGATATCTGCGCCGTACAGATCCACTCACCTAGTTATCCAGCCCGTGTTATCAATTAGTCGACCAAGGACTTACCGTGGTTCACTAACCTCTTTAAAGTTTTGTCATTCGCGTTCATGTTGTGCTATCAATCATTTAGTGAGAATATTTCTTCTGCACATTTGAATTTACCTCTTCATTTACCTTAGCATAAATATTGGCAAAGGCACACCAATTTATAACTTTGAACAGATTTTCGATTTCACACAGGGAGAACTGAGAGCGCAAATGGACGTGGTGAAGGGTGCGAGATGAGAAGAAGGTTGATTAATATAGATGACTAAGTGTGCGCCGTTAAAAAGGCGCGCGCACGTACGTGCACGTGCGCACGGAGGAGTTCGCCTGATTGTTTTCTTTTTCCAGCACGTTCAGTTAATATCAAGCATTACGTTTTACAAATGCAATTCAATTCGAAGAGTATTCAATAAAGAGAGCCTGGATGTTAACGGTCTCAGGTAAAATTAGAACTGCGTACCGTCGTACCGGACGACGGACTTGCGTTTTGCGTGACATTGTAGCGTAACGTGCGGGACGCAGATAGCTTTATGTCACGCGTGCGCGCCGCCATCGACGCTGCTGACCAGACATTGGGCACAGCGTGGCCTCAATTACTCAGAAAGGTGCAGTGTCTCAAAATGTCAGATTTCATGTACAGTAAATAATTACATTTTCTTGCTGGGATGCTGGAGTAAAGTACTCTATGCACTCGAGAAATGCCAATCATAAAATGCATTTACAAATGCTTGGAATTATGGTTGCTGTTTTTGCCTGCTGATCATATTTCCACGTGTAAATCAAATTCAAAACTGTGGGGACCTAATTAAATTGAAAAAGCTAGCTGAGGGTGCAGATATGCTGGAATTTATTGAGGGTAGTCGGAAAACTGGCCTTTCATATTCAATAGCTTTTCCTGCTTTGATTTGGTTTCCGTTCCACAGATACAACGGTGATTTACAAAGCTATTCAGCATGCGAGACTTCTGCTATTCTTGCCCTCCAATAATTTTTTATCTGCTTTCTGTCTCTTTTTCACTTACGGCTCACAGCAAATAGAAATCATCAATATAATCATCCCCTATGACCTCTGAATTCGACAACATGTCTCCCGAACAGTTAAAGTAAAAGCCTGCAAGAGGCGAGTCCGTTTTTGCCATTGCCTTCTCTCTCTCTCTCTCTCTCTCTCTCTCTGTCTCTCTCTCCCTCTCTGTGTCTAGTACTTGTTTGCACAGCATTTCTTTCCACCTGCCTAAGTTGCTGTGGCCTTGTCTGAATCCTCTGAATTCCCAGTCCACTGCAGTGTATCCGCCTGGAAACACTACAGATGCCAGCACATGGTACGGTGTGAAAACAAGGAAAGTGATAGGATGAAGATGTCAGTTATGGCAAATAGAACTCTGTCACACTCCTGTAACATCTCTGTCACTGATTAACAGACCAGAGAGTCACACACACACACACACACACAGACTGCCTGATAAACAGAAGGACAAAAGGAAAGATCCGAAAGCTCTTGAAACATTAGAGGTACTGGATAACGCTGAACTGGGAATTGAACAAACTGTCCCGGTAATGGTACTGTACACATCATAAAAAATGATGCAGAACACTGGGGTTTCCACAATCCTGAGAAACCAACCAAGGACTTCCCAGTGGTTCCATACCTAATTCATTTCTGGCCAAGAAGTGGGGTTTGTGCTTCAGCAGTCAGCGAGGGAGGGCTGCGGGAGGGTTGATAGGCAAGCTCCGGGGGTTGTTTTCCCAGAGTCCTTTGGGGTGGGAGAGGAGGATCGGGGAGCGAGGAGTCAAAGGGAGGACATGGTGACAGATTGAGCAGAGGCACTAGGTCAACACTGGGCAGTTGAATCAAACTCAGCCAAGGCTTCTTCCCCAACTATGATCAAATATATCACCTGCTTCTGTCAACACATCTGTCCAGCTGGACGCAACGCGTATATTACTAACACATGTGCACACAGACGAGAAAAAGGACAAACGCAGAACCGTACAGATAAATGTGCGTATCAGCATACAGCTCACGGCAGAAAACTGACAAAAGCAGTGTTTCAATGGAATAATGAACGCATTAAATCAATCTGTTGCAGTGGATCATGAAGTGAAAAGTGAACCGTGTACAATGTGACGTCTCATAAAATAACATGAGGAAACCATACTGTCTAAACAGGGTCCACAGAATTTCAATAATAGGGGGTAAATTCAAAATGGAAGACACAAGCAGTTAGATTTACAATTCAGAATGTGCATGCAATATACATGAACCAAACAATTAATATACAATAATTGTCACTAGTCACTACTGGGGTGAAAATGTATCTACACCAATCAGTCCATTTAAAAGAAAATCTAATTTAAAGTACACGATTCCTTTCAATATTCTTCCAACATTCACCCACAATATTTTCATTACTGAATTCAATTATGCGGAACACCTGAACAAACACAGCCAATTATTTGGCGCCTTGGAAACCATTGGCAAACAAATTAGCAATGTTAATGTGAGAGAGTGACTTGATATTTTTGGCTGTGTATGCCTACAAAGGCAGCAGCGCAAACCCCGTTCTCTAGTTATGGCCTATTGTTGACTGATGAATTAAACAGCTTGGACTTGACTCGAGAACCAAATGGAAATCTCCCACGTCAGCCGGCTCCCTCTTCCTCAACTGTGAGTCATCTTCAGAATTGATGCTTCTAAATTCATTATTTTTCGGAGGCATCTAAATCATCAAAACCTCTGTTTTTGACTACGGGCGTCCATATTTCAGCTCAACTTTGAGCAGTGCTGTTTTGCCTGACATTTCAGCTTCCAGACAGAACAATGTAAAGCTACCATAAGATATCTTGGCAAGGCTATTCCCCCGTGTATTGATTGGGCAATGGCCCAACATAACCTCACTAAGAAGAGATTAAAATATCGGACTTGTCTCAGACATTTATGGAGTCTGTGACCTCAGCCAATGCTAAAGCGGACTACATACATCATAGTCCATCTCTGTAATGCATGGAGTCTTAAGGCAGTACAGACAGAGAAGGGAAAAGCGCTGGTACGCTCAACTGTATCATTACCTTCATGGGCTGAGGCAGAAGGCATTCAGCTACAGGTTGTGGGGTGTAAATCAACATGGGTGCTGTTTCATTAAAAATTCACGCCATATCTAAACATGCAAATTCAAAACCCGTGCTCATAACACGGTGCCAGACTTCCGCTAGGATGGTTCTTGCACCTTTTTCGTTAAAGCTGGATGAGATGGATTGTGCAGAGAGACGGAGAGACACAGGCGTGAAAGATGTATGTATCCGTTCACAGCTCCAGAGGACCTTCATTACAGAGCAAGCAGGTCCTGTCACTATCTTTTCATTACACGGTCCCATATACTGTATTCACCCCTGCCGTCCGACGGTCTGCTCTGTCAAGAAAAGGCACTCTTGGGAAAGTCCTCCTATCTCCCGGATCCCCGTCGCCACGCCTGATTCCAGCCTGCAAGGCGGGAGAGGCCAGGCAGAAAAGGGAGGAATCGTGTTTGCCATCAACAGCTCAAGAGAGTAGCATGGCAGCAAGATTGATGACACCCTCCCCGAAAGTAACAAAAGAACTCCCGTGCACGAGGGCCCGCTTATGGGGCTTGATAGACTTGTCATCCTCTTAATAAACAGCTCAGATATGTCAGCAGCACTGGCAGTAGAGGGACTGCACCAGACTTGCCAAACAACCCATGGGCAGGACCACCTACTGGCAAAACACAGAACAGATACTTTGATACTTTCTCTGTAAGGATCGAGGTCCCCATAGGCTGTAGCAGGGAGGTAGCAGGAAAGGAATAAATCAATGACAAAAGAAATCATACCTGTTTCTTGCTATTACTGTTAAGCCATAAAGATTGAATTTCACCTGACAGTTTAGGTTAAATGATATAGTAAGTTCTGCAAATCATGTCATGATTTATCCTGGTTTTCTTGTGGTTGGAGCTTGGAGGAGGGAGAATAGTGTGATATAACCAAGTAGCATTTTGTGACATTGAGCTTTATGAACACAGGAGAAAATGGCCAGTTGACCAAACATTGCCCAACTCGAGTAAAAAAGTTCCTCTATCAAACTAGTTAAATTGTTTAATCTGATTGCCACAAATATAGTTCATGATGTCATCAAACTTAATATGTTTTTCTGAGTCTGAAAACACAACAGTTGTGCTCCCAGCCAATCTGATAAAAAAACACAGTCTCTTTCCTAAAATCCTCCAGTGGAAGCGATGCTTAAGGGACATTAGTGTTATTATGCAGAGCAACTGGTAGATCCAGAATATGTTAGCATATATCTGCAACTTTAGGCTGTGAATGGGTTTTTATTGAAGGGCAAGCGGATATTAGAAAATTGAAAAGAAAGTGGACACAGTGGTGGACTCAGACGTTAGGTAAATAACCAAAAGCAATAATGATTATATATAACGCAATATTACCATTTTATCTTTAAAAAAAAAAAAAAACATTGTGGAGAATAAGGGAACAAACTATTTTTTTTTGTGTTCTGTTTTTTTGATGCAATGCTGAAATCTAAAATCGAATTTAGGAGAATTAACAATTGAGGGTGCAGGATTTTATCAGGTTTAGACATCTCACATGAATATGAGAGACCATGGGGAAAATAGAGCACAAAAATCATTTTATATAGTCTGCCATTTACAATATTCACTTATTTTTCACCAGAAACGTTGTTGTCTCTGTCACGATTCAATCTATAGCACACTTCCCGCACGCTGTATAATACCTAGTTAAAGCCAGCAGGGTGTGAAATGGTGTTTGGAAATAAATGAAACCGACTATGAAACACTGGACTTGGGAGATATTGCCGTGTCAAGATGACAGACAAGTCCTGGAATGGAGAAAAAAAAGTTATTATCCCAAAGAAGAGCGGGGCTGGATTAAATATAACCCGTGATACCTCACGCTGCACGCGCCATCACCACCTCTGATACTGGCAAGAGTGAACACACAAAACCACGGGGAGGCAAATTCTATGGTGCCTGCACAACTACAGAGTGTACTGAACAATCAGTACGCTAATGTTATATATAAACTGATATATATATAGTATATATGTGTGTACATGTGATATGCATACATATATATCGTTATATACATATATAAACAATAACACAGGTGTGTTCAAAGTCATGAACTTGGACAGAAAGGCATGACCATGCCAACCCAGGTGGCTGGCGGTCCTGCTGATTTTCATTTGAACCGTCAAAAGTATTTCATGCTGCCATGTCGACAAGTGTAATTGCAAAGCCTTTGGTTATTGATGCTCCAAATAAAGTGTTTTGAAGGCGCTTTAGAGGAACAGCATCTCTGAAGGGCCGTCCTGGCCTGATTTACAGCGGGACCCATGAGGCACAAAGGACATCCTGGGCATCGCTGGCATAGTGACAAACATATTGTCAGCCTTATTCATTTTTAAGGTAGGCAGTTGTCCGGCGGTTGGTTGAAACCAGAGGACACGATGATATATGAGGGCCAAGGGACAGCATGGGTTAGTTCTTAATTGCTACAAGGCTGTGTAGGGTAAAGTGCTATGTTATTATGGAGGGGCATTTAAAAAGAAATTCCAGAAGGACAGTTCTCAACTCTGGATGGAACGTGTGTGTCGTGCATTCTGTCGTCACAGTTTCTCTGGTCAGGACACAAAGTCATTCCAAAAGCTCCATTGAAAGAATCCCATTCTCACCTACACACAACAACATTGTGTTTATTCTAGCATGAATGTATATCCCTTTATCATACAAATAACCTCATTTGTTTTTGTTGTTTTCGGAAATGCATTCTGATACATTGTGGCTTGACATGGCTATAAAATGTCATTCTTCTTCGTCTCTCCTGTCATTTCAGTCTGACATATAGAGGTCCCTAATTATATTTTGGCAAGCCAGTTGACATTACATTGTAAAAGACCTGAATTAATTTTGACATGTTACAATTTTCATGAAAGAGAAAGAGGTGACATTGTATGAAGGCTTCACATAATGACATCAATTTACAGAACAAAATTGTAATAGATTTGAGTTTTTTAAAAAGTCATTTAGTTGTCATATTCTCTTTTGAATGGGTGGCTCATGCAATAAACAAGAATCTATAGGTTAAGGGGAAAAATGTCACCTTGGCTGTTCACTGGCATCTAAGCATAAAAGCTATGGACCTTTATACCAGAAGAGTTGCTATGTTGGTAGGTGCTGCCCCCTGCTGGAATGAGAGGTGTTGCTCTCCCTGAATGAGAATCCTCATTGTCAAAATGTGTTTGTTTTTTTAAATTGTCAAATTACTCAAACATGAAGGATATACCTTATTTTTATTCTTAATGAATTATGAAGTTGTGTGCTGAACTACCTCCTTGGTGGATAGCGGTGAAGAACCTGAGTTTTGGGTCACGTCCGAGAAAGTTGGCATTTCAGAACAATTATTGTGAAACAGATCCATGCCGCTAGTTAGAGACAGGTTTTTCAAAACAAAACAATCAATTGAAATAAAGCCCAACATATTTTGGTTGATACACTGTTTTATACTTGTTGAAACTGCATCAATCACACAATTCAATAATTAGTGCAGCCGGTAACTCCTGTTGCCAACTGTTCACAGAAACTGAATAAGAAAATAAAGTAATTATGTAATTAGCGCTGTCATGAAGCACTACAGAAAATTACATATTCTTGAAGGGAAATAATAACAACAAGCCGTTGTAGTTTAACATAAAATAACATACACATTTCACACATAGCAGCTTTACAGCAATTATCTACATTGTCTGAAATGTTACTTGGGATAGAGTAAATGTGCAATAACAATGATTATGATAATAATTTCACTCACTCATTTTCTTAACCTGCGTATTCATGTTCAGGGTCGCGGTGGGCTGAGCATGCTATACTACTACAGCAGTACTACTATCAATATCAATTTATATCAATTAAATAAAGAAATTGAATAAAACAACAAAATCAAAACAACTATAAAAAGAAAGGCACATAAACAAGACAAACTTACTTAAACAAAATTAAGCATTTCTATATCTATTTTAATAAGTTGTTTACAAGATTATTCTAACTTTGCTGGTTTCTTAGGTGCCTTTTCCAGGAACCCTGATCACAAAAGCCCATTCACCTATACTTTTGAGTCTGTACTGCAGAACAGCCAGAAGGGCCCTTCCCGAGTTTATACAGGGCAAGCGGGTCAGTTAAATAACTATGGGCCAGTCTAGCCGTGATTTAAAAGGGTGCAGTAAAATCCTAACATTAGTCCTTAAAGTAACTGGTCGTCACTGTACAGATCCTATAATTGGGGTGGTGTGGCTTTATTGTACGGCATCAGCTGCAATCTGAGTAAACTGTGAACTAGGTACTTACTTTGATGAGAGGGGCAAAGAGCCAGACATGATACCAGACGTCTGTTTTGTCATGGACCCTTTCTTAATGCTGGCATCACTGAGAGGCACTGTAATTAGAATAAACAATACTCTCTGATGTGAGTATATGGAGGCCTATGTGTCGGTGACTGTAGGGGTAAGATGTGGAGACAATAAAGAATGTCTTACCTGTCGGATTCTGTCTACCCTCGGGGAGAACCAGACTGGGACCATCACGGATAGCAAAGCTGAGCGTGGTACGTGCGCCTTTAGACAAGACAATATGATCAATGCTCACGACAGCAGGAAAAACGAAATGGGATCATGGAAGGCAGTTTAAAAAAAATCCACACAGGGCGCTATGCTACACACCACAACATTTATTCTCCATTTATTCTAACACTCTATTGCTCATGTACTGATTAAGGAAACATATAGGTTTAGGATGAACAGATTTTCAAAATCCCAAACCGGGACACACATGCACGTATGCACGTGCACGCGCTTATGCACGACCCCACGAGTTTGTGTAGACTGGTACATTGAAACAAACCAGATGTTTAACCAGGTTAGAGTATTCTTAACTTCACACACCCTAGCACAACATCCCCAAAAAAATAATAATCCAGCGAAAACGTAGATTTACAATGACTAACTTACTGAACATCACTTGCATTACCGGGTACAACGCGAAGAAATGTGTACTTTTGTTGGAGCTCTTTGTTGAAGGTGCTCTTTCACTTCTGCAGGGCAGCGCTCCGGAGTGAGTGACAGCTAACTAGCGTCGAAAATGTCATGACAACGACGCGGCTCACCCCTAAGATCGATTGATTGACACTCCTACAGACAAATCACCATTTAATTCCCACGTGGGGTTGCTGTTATTTGTTTTCTGATTGGGTTTTAGGTTCATATGAATGGGACGTAACGTAGGAAACGTCTTAAGCGCAGTGATATTTTCAACTGCCATCCAAACCGGGACATTTGGGTGTTTAGCTGGTATCCCCGGTCCAACTGGCACGTCTGGTCACCCTATATAGGCTTCCTTACAGCATGGTTAGGTAAAAGGATGAAATGGAGAGGCTGTACTTGTCCGTGGTTTGTAACTTGTTGTACTAGTCGCCTCCAGGCGCGGAGCTGAAGGGGTGGAGGTAGTCAGGTCTACTACGGGGACTATTTCCTCTTTCCTCGGACTCTCTAAACGTGCATCTTCACAGAACAATTCCTTTATCGCATTTTGGTTACAGAACCTGATGCCACTGTTAGAGGAGAGAAAAACAAAATGTCAGCGTTTACTTGGCGGAGTTGTCTCACGGTCATCACATTTATGTTGAGCCACAAATACACAATTGCAAGGATCTGATATATGTTTAAAAGAGTTTAACAGGCAATGCATATTAATAAAAAAGCTTAATGAATGCCAAGGCTGGTCAAATAGATTTCTCCCTGAAGTACATCACAGTGTGACCTAGGGAGGATTAGTGGGACATAGTACAAGCTCACTTTTACCAGCAGTACTTGAGGTGGGTAATGCAGCCAGAGCGGCACCAGAGAGTTCTCCATTCACTTTGCCCACTGAGAAAGAATGCCTGATTGACATCCACATGCGCTTTGATATGTTTATCTGTATTGAGATAATAAGGTCACATGGGTTTGCTGCATTCTACAATGCTTAGTAAACCCACTAACGTTTTAGCTGTCAGTTTTATGATGGAACAATAGTGTCATGTCAAGATAAGAGATAAGGCTTGAGTCAGATTCGATTGTGTCAACAGGTCTACACTCTGCACTGACGTAGGTGAAACGTCTTGAAACGTCCCTGAATTTGGGAGTTTCTTCAGAACTGAAGAAGAAATTAATGATCATTTTAGCTTTCTGATAAAGCATGGCATGTTCACTCTCTTCAAATAGTCCTGCTGATGCCATCACATTCCTTGAGTCTGCCATTCTTGTACCTAACTAGCCACAGCACAGAAACGCAAAATTATAGTTTCACCAGTGCAGCAAATACTGTTCAAATTTAGCATATGGCCAAATGTAGTAGCAACAATAGGACAGGCCTATGGTACTATAGGCTGAATCCACAGATCCACAAGTTGAACATTTTTGTAAAATGAATGAAGGAAAAGCTGAACACCTTAGTCATGGATGCACCTCTTTGCCTCTAGGTAGATGAACAGGTCATTGCTGAGGAATTCAACTTTTACCACTTTGTTGTACACACGTCTTTTCGAGCGGGAGGGGTCCCCATCATCCGCACACAGGCCAACACTTTTAACCCGCTTGCTTTTTGGCTTCAGGATGTATCCTGATTTAAGAAAACACTCTCCTGTTAGTATGTGTATACGGTGGGGGACTAAGTTAAAAACTACAAAAGGAAAACTAGACTAGGGCTAAAACAATACTATGGCTATTCCTGCTTTGCCGTACAAACAAGACAACGCATTATTAATAACAGGCCACATACTTATGGAACAACCAGTCCAACGGTGCTTGTTCGCAAATGTACTTGTTGAGTTACTCATCGTTTTATGGAATTTACACACACCTCTGACTACAGGTTTGTGCAAGGAAAACAAGGAGTGATATCTCTTTTGGTTACTTTAGAATTGGTGACACAGAGCGTTAAGCCCCAGCACACAGAAAATTCCCAACAGATTGTTGAAGCAGCTTGCATGGTGCCCTAGGCGAATGTGACAACGAGGAAGTGGTAGCAACTCACCAGTTTTTCTTTGAAGAGGCTAGTTCCTTTAACAGGGCCCGTGTTTCTTTTTTTTCCCTTGACAAAGAAGAAAGACCCAGAGAGGCATCCTAACAAAGGAACATATGTGTCTATTACACGTGTAACTGGTTGGCTTTTCACATAATCGCAGTACATTCTGTGACGTTGCAGTAACTTGGGGAAAAAATAAGCCCCAAGGAGTTACCTTTGTCTCATAGCAGTCTGTAGAATTCAGTCTGAGATCTTCCTTTGGTGGGTTCTCCACAGCTATTGATGCATAATGATATGAAAGAGGCCATTGTTAACTACTTGATAATATCTACATTCTCCCACAAATGTGGTTGATATCGGTGAGTGGCAGACTTTTTGTTGAAAGGCACCGTGCAAGTGGAAAGTTTTACTGACCTAGTCCACAGCAACCTTAGGGTGCTTCTGAGCCAGAGTTTCAAAAGGAAGGTCATACACATCTGAGGAGGAGCAGGATAAGTACATATTTCTGTAGACCATTCAAGGACATTTAAAGCATTCCAGTGAATCTGCCTTAATAGGGTGGTCTTACTGGTCTTTCTGTTGCACAGGTTGTCCTCCAGTGGTAACGAAGCCCGGCTCTCCTCTGTCAAGGGTCCTGTGTAGAAACAGTAGGATTGACACAGAGCCAAGGCCTCCCTGGTCCTCTTGACCTGCTGCTCTGGAGCACTGGGTCCACCAGGTGGCGCTGTAGGCCCAGCACTGACTTTCCCTCTCATTTCAGACAAGCAGAACTGAAACCCAAATCAATAGCAGGAGGTAACTAGAGAGGCTCAGTTTTTGAATGTAGTAACAGAGAATTTAATGTATTATTGATTGAGCATTTAATGCAGCTTTGACTATCAGATACTGGAGAATGCGTTTGTCTTCTTCTTCTTCTAAAAAGTTATAGTAGGAGGGAGACAGAATCTGTTCAAATGTACGGAAAGAAAGCACCAAGTGCACATCAATGGATTTATTCCAGATGGGTTCTAACCAGAGGAAATGTTACTGAATTTCCATGTCAGTGTAATATACAGTTACAAATATACAGTTCAAAGTCCATTAATAGCTATGTTATATTTTGTTCCAAATCCTCACCTGGCAGAGTTCCCGCTTGGCAGTGTGAATCCAGGGCATAACATTTCTAGAGGGCAGGAATCTGATAAGATGCATTGCTGTGTCTTTAGAAAGGGTAGCAGTGCATCTCGTCCCCTGATGACCAAAAGCATTACTAAGATACACACCGTCACTATCCTTTTGGCCAGAATCTGTCACAGAGCTTTGGAAGGGCCATCCTCTATCTTTAGAAGCAGGTTCAGAAAGTTGTCCAGCTCCTGCCACAGTCACAGGAGGTGCAGCAAAGTATTTTGGCCCTGGGGCCTCAAGAAGTCCTCATAAGGACCCCCAGCCAGTGTATCAGCAGACCAAACAAGCCGGGACAAAGGCCGGTGTCGGAGAGAGATGAGGAGGAGGAGGCAAGGGGATTGACGGTGATGATGGACGGCAGATGAAATACGGGTGTTTGCAGGCAGAGGTGAGGAGGAGTGATCTCGGTGTTGTTCTCCAGGCTGGGCAGGCCTTTGGAGTTGAAAATGGGTGGGAGCTTTACTCTGCTCTCCAGGGTAACCGAGCTCACCTTTCTGAGAGGAGCACTTCTCTTGGCCTTGCAGCTCTTCATTCCCTTGCTCTCCTTCAGTTCACTGGATGCTCCGATGTTGTCAGTGGCAGTGATTTCCTCTCCACGTCTGCTCGTGGTGTGCACTATGTTATTGCATCTCACCTTGTCCTCATCATAGCCATTTCCACAGACCAGGTCCATCAAGCTTCCCTGCAGCACCAACCCTCGTTGTTGTACCAGGCCTTTGATGGGACCTGAACAGATCCCTCTTTTTCAGTTTGGAGCAGTAGGTCCGGATAACTATTGGATCATTTGTTATCTCAAAGCCCGAATCCCAGCTCGTTGGATCAGAACGTTTGTGGGTCTCTTCAGGAATGAGACCAGAGACAACATCTTCATATTTTTTTGGCAATGGAAGAACACTCATTCAGACTGGTGACTGCCACTTTGCAGACGTGGAAGAACCCAGGAAGCCAATAGGTCTGGAGCCTGTTTAGAGCTTTAGATCTCATCTGAGTCAGCATCTGCTTCTTCACTCCACCAGGCTGCCTACCAGATATTTCCACCAAGCTCTCTGAAGATAATATAGACATGTTGGTTTGACATAAGGGTTGTGGTTAGAGGGGTTAATAGTAAACATCCTGCTCAACTTAACACTCACGAAAATTACATAATTTTCTGTATAACTGTGTCTGATGCACATAATTTATGGTAGAACCAAATAATTGCAATTTTGGGTTTGTTTGTTTGTCTGTTTGTTTGTTTGTTTGTTTGTTTTCAATTCTGGGCTCATGATGTACCAGAGGTGATGCAACAGGCGCCCATAATATTGGAGCCATCAGAGAGGCCCTGAAGACAGCAAACAAGACCTCATAGCAGCTCCTCTCCTTCACAC
>OMKK01009135.1:3502-14465 GCA_900302305.1 Polymixia japonica | reverse complement strand
AGGCCCTGGCCTGATCAGGAAAATACCCATGACAGTTTGGCTAGCAGCCTTGTTGAGAAGTGAGCCCTGTTTAAAATAGCAACATTGCAAATTAGTGTTTGAAGGTTTTAACATGAGAAAAAACGCCGCTCTCCCTTTGAGTTTCAATTCAATCTTTATACAAGCTCCCGATGTGGCATTGGGCTCTGGCAAGTGGGGCCAACCCTCAGAAACCTGCTTTCCATCGAGAGGGCATGGTGCAGCATTTCAGTCCAGGCTAATCAGTCAGCGTGGAGAGGGGTGGAATACATGTGGACACAGTCTGGCGGACTTACACATATACAAAGACATAAACAGACACACACACCCATACAAAAACCTCTCTGGACCTGACATATCCGAGGGCATGGTGGGGAATTAATCAAACCACACCCCTTTTTCCCCATCCACAGTTGTGGATGAACAGAGAAAGTAAAAGGTCAGTCCCATTGATCAGGTTGGGAGGATGGTAAGGTTAGTTTAACCTCTGACCTTTGTGTGCAAACTGTGGCCTCACTGGTAGATGTACGAGGAGACATCTGATATCTAGGTCAAAGAGGTCACTTTCTCTCCAGCGTCTCTGAATCCTCTGGGGCCTCCTCTTCTGGGACAGCCACCTTTTTATCATACAATATTCAGTGGCGAGCCAAAACTACATTTCAGCTCGGCTAATTGAAGGAAGTGTTACAACCAGTAAGAACAGAGAAAGTTAGGGGGAGATGGCTGATGGAGATGGGGCTGTTGGGGAGTGCATAATAGCCGTTTCCCCCTTTTGCCTGGGGCCCAGTGTAGATGTGGTGGACCCAGCCCCAGACGCCACTCCATGGTTTGGCACACTCTACTTTTCAGTCCTCTCACTGTTTCCAGCTGAACCGGCTCCCATGCAAACACATGGGTAACCGGTGGGTTTTCTTATTTAGTTGTCGGTCAAGACTACTTAATAATATTCAAAAAGACAGTGCGACATATCATCCCACGCTTGCCAAAAATACGATCCTCTCTTTTTTGTCTCCCCTCGACATTTTTCCCCTTCACGGTTTGGGAAGACTACAGATAAAAAGGAACAGATATACAATGATGCGATCTTGAAAATAGATTGGCTGACAGTTATTTAAGTAATAGACCAGACTGAGAAGAGGATACATACAGAGTGGACTGTGACCGCTTTTCAGAAGACTCTTAAAAAAGACACACTTCAAATATAATGCCCTGTATTAGGATAAGATAAGATTAACTTTATTTATCCCTGTGGGTAAATTTTGTAGTAGGAGTAGCCTGTATAGGGTACAGCAAGATGAAAAAGCATATAAATGTAATAACTGCTAAGTTAATAAACACAGCACACCACGTGTTCTTAAAAAAGACAATAAGCAACAATCCAAACAAGTAATAAATGAAGATAACATAAACACTACAACCTGTGCATAGTAAAAAATATATAAAATCGATGAGATTCACAGCATACCATATAGATATAATACAGTATAATGTAGTATAGCACGTCTAGTGATGTGGCATATGACTTACCCAGATTGATATGTCCTCACTGACCCAAATGCTCTCATCCCCGTCTCGGCTTTTTGAAGTTAAATAAACACTACGTCACAAGGTCCTCCACATGCCACCCAAGTGTAGTGTGTGTGTGTGTGTGTGTGTGTGCGCGCCCACAGTGATTGTTTCTATGGTTTGCTTTGTGACTATGACTCCACGTATCATATGTGCGGCAGAATGTCAGAAAGACCGACATAGAGAGAGAGAGAGAGTGTATGTGATTGTGTGGATGTGTGTGCGTATCTATGTAGATGTCTGTGTGTGTGTGTGTGTGTGTGTGTGTGTGTGTGTGTGTGTGCGTGCGCGTGCTTGTGTGCTCATCCCAACTATGAGTAAGTGTGTATGTGTGTGACATGTCTGTAAAGACAATGGCTGGTGACAAATAGCACTGACGCACATTGTCCATGGTCTTGATCCCGCTTTAATAAAAAGTGTTGGTCCTTTGAACATTTTAATTAAACTAAACAGGACCATCCCCACCCAGGCCTCGACGATGAGCTATGTACATTTGAAGACAAACAAGACCATCTTTTACGGGGTAGACATCAAATACGTGTCTTTTTATGTCACCCTGGGTCCGCGTGTTGACTTTCATTATTTCTAAAATCCATCTGGAATTTTGATGGGCATGTTTTGAAGGAAAAGGCCTGGAAACCACAACGCAGGGATGTCTTGAAACAAAGGCCTCTGTGGTTTTGTCTGCTTCTCGTGGTCAACAACAACCCTGCAGTCTCTGCTCAGATGGCTCACGTCTGTAATTTCAGTTTATGCCGTAATTATTACAACCCGTTAAGCCATTTTTCATGCACTCTGTTGGAAATGTACTGCATTGATTAGGGTTATGTGTTGTTTTAAGAAAATATACAGGGATCATAAAATTGGGTGAAGACCCCTCTATCCCACCCTGTTTGATTTGGACCCACTACACTTCTTTATTATTATTATTATTATTATTATTATTATTTACATATTATTATAATAATTTAAATAACAACAATAGCAATAAGAAGGAACAAAGAATTGTCATAAGAAGAAGAATATATTTTTTCAGTGACCCCACCACATATATTTAAAAGGTCAAAAGTTGTTGTATAGACTACTACTTGTTGTATAGACTGAGGTGTCTGTCACCCATGATCTGTGATTCTGGAAAGAAAGCCATGCACAAGGCTGAGTACAGAACCACTGGTTCATCACTAAGCAAAATTGTTTCACTTGCCACCAGAGGGAGTCTTTCACGGTAAAGAATGACTCCCTAAGGAGTTGGCTCAATATTCTGAACATCTTTCAGGTGGAGGGCTCTTCACAAAATCCACATGACCCTTACTACAGTATAGGCCCAAGTTATAGGAAAAATGTTGTTTAGTTTACATTCTTTTGTTCAGGCCTAACGCTTTAAATAAAGGCAACTGACGGGAAAGCTCTAAATATTTATTATCACACCCAGTGAGTCATTATTAGTCATAAAAATGATCATTTGGTATTCATAAAACTGAAGATTGTCTTACAATAGAGACATTATTCACCATTAACTTGACTTTATGGGCATTACTGTTGTGGTAGTTCACTGAGGGAGGGTAGCCAGTACTGGTAGTGTGGTGGGTAATGCCCAATGTTGCAACCGACAATAGTCTGGACTATAGGACTATAAAAGGCCGTTTCAGTTCGTTCCCTTTAGCTTTCTGTACAACAACTACACGTGTTCAGTTCGGTCTCGAAGCCCGTCCCATTCCCTGCAGATCCACGCCGGAGGAGGAGGCGTGTATAGACCTTTTGTTAGGCTACCTGTATTAGAATAGTCTACCTGGCTGCAGTTAGTTACATGGACAGCATTTAAGATGTCGTCAAAGGAGAGGAACAGCAAGCGATGTGCAAAGGCTTCAGTTCATAGGAAATCCACACGGCTGTTAGGGAACTGCTGTAATAGTAAGTAGGCTCAGTTAAGCCTACCTGCAAAAGAGATTATTTAATTTAGTTCTACAGTAAACAAAAAGTGAGGACGACTAGCCCGTGAAGGCACTTCCTTCGAGAACTCATTCACCTTTCAAGTCCGAGACTCTCAAGTTTCATTTTGGAAGCTTAACCAGCATCTCACCTGGACTCCTGGACCATGGATTTCAGACGCTTGAAGAATTCAAAGGCACTTCAACTTGATGTCGTGGAAAATATGCGATATAGGCTACGTGCATCTGGAAAGGTTAAGAAACCTGTCAATGTGAACGAAAGCGTGACCACTTTATGTTAGTGCATGGCCTCTGTACAAAGTGGTAACGATCATGCAAAGACCCCTCCGAAAGTGGAGTTTCTACGTGTTCCTGTGTTTTGGCATCATATACCTAAGACTTGGGTGAGTCTTAAATAACCAGTAATAAGCACCGATGTATATTTTTCACATGATGTTCAAATTCAATGTGGAACTAACAATTTACTCTAGGCATTACAGGTGAACATCACCTGCCCTCTGACCTTACCAACAAAGGCATGAGTTATAAATTAGAAAGTTTTCAGCAGCTGTGAATATATCATATAACTATTTTATAAAAAATGTCATACGGTTGTACCTCGGGATTGCGTCGTGTGTAAAATGGGTGCTGAGATATTAGGCTTATAAACAACAAGATCGATTCATGATCACTTTAAGTATTTTGTTCACCGCATGAGTCTGGTTGCTTTGTCGCACAAGATCATTTGAGCCGCTGTGTCTGCTCCAGATCCAGCTCTCCCCTGCATACCTTCATTAATAGCGGCAGACTGAGTTGTATTTCCACATTCCATTGCCCAGACGGAGTTTTTACCTGTTTTGCAATACCTCACCTTGATGCATAAACACAGAGGAATTCTATATCCTCCTCTGCTGCCCCTAGAGTACTAGTAAGTTAACACATTGGGCTTCCAGCCTAAAACTTTTTGGTAAACGAGGGCAGGGGGTCATATTAGGAGGACCATCAATTGGACTGACCAAAGTCATGATTGCTAAGTACCTAAGCAGGTAGGTATGCCAAACGATTTGACAATGTTTAAGATGCTTCCATCAATAACTGTATCCAATACATGACAGTAATTTCATATTATTAATCAAGATATTTTGACAATAGTTCTAGTCATGTATAAAAGCAATCAATACTAATTACCTACTAATTACGCATAAACCCAATGAGTATCGCAAATAAGAGCAAAATAATGACATGGTTAAATATTTCAATACATATAAAAGTTTTACACTATTTTGGTGATTAGTATTATGGTAGACGAGATTCCTGGAGCCAATATCATCAAAATAAAATGTATCATTCCTTAGGTGGTCTCCTCCCTCCCTTAAACTGTGAAGCTAACTTCATGTTGGAGATGATGATAATTGTTGATTGTATGACAATAGCTCAAATAGGGAGAAAAAGAATCACACCAAGTGAGGTGCACCCACCTTGGTCTATTTTACTGTTTATCAAGCCAAACCAGTTAGCTCATTCCCCGTCCTTCCACCCCTGTTTACCCTGGGAAAATCTTTCATGATACCCTCTTCATTTACAATGACTAGAGCCTGCAGGTGACAAGTGACATCAGAAGCCTCCATAAGCTCAATAACAAAATCTCCCCAGTATTTTTGCCTAGATCAAAATCTATAGCAATACAAATGTTATCTCCATAACCTTAGACCCATTCACGCTAGAAGGCAACTATTTTATAGGTTAAGACAACAGCTATTTGTTAATCCAGCATCAATTGCCTAAAGGCAGGGGTCGTGCAAAGTGAATTGTAGATTGGATTTTTGCACTAACTGCCATGGTGCGAGGTTAAAGCAGCCAGTTCAGCCTATATGTTTGTTTATTATTTGGCTGGGGTTTTGATGAATGAAAACCCTGTCTGTCCAGGGGATCGGCTCAATGTCACCCTATTGTCCTGTTGTGGCAAAGTGGGCGGATAACAGTGTCTCTCCCTGCCCAATGGCAGGCACGACTCTCATGAGAGTGGAGAAAGGCACTTTTCTGCCATCCAAAATCCCTAAAACCATCATCATTCCGGCTTGGGAACCACACTCTGTAACAGCCTCTACCGCTGAGAGATGACAGAGCCAATCTCCGCGCCCGCAGCACACTCACGGCCCTGGGAGCTGGGAGCTGCATAGCACCGACACTCCAGCGAGCACCGTCAGACGCATCGCACCAAACGGGAGACACCGCTCTTTTGATTTTGAGCAGAGGAACTTAAACCCGGGGAATTAAGGAGTTTATTCTGTCCTTGTTTTCTGACTCAATCCGAAAGTGGCAATTTACTCAATGTCATCATGATCATCTTCTCGTCGCGCAGTGTACTGCTGTCAGTCTACTATCCACAGATCTTCCTTATCCTCACAAGTGGCAGCTACCTGTAAGTTGACCCAATTACCAGGCCCATAATTACTCTAGTGTGTGTGTGTGTGTGCGCTCATCGCTTGCGACGCTAGGATGCATGGATTTGCTTTTCCTCGTATGTAGCCCGCTTGCCGGATATTTTCTTATCGGGGTAGATTTCTTTCAAAGATAAAGTGCAAGTTGTTAGATAGTTTTGTTACGATCATAATGTCGATGAAAAGGAAAATTAAGGAAATATTTTGTTAAGTTGTCGTTATAAAACGACAACAATATAAATTACCAGATATAGTAAAAACGTCCGTGCGTGCGCAGATTGCATGCGAGAAACATCGATTTAATTCACAGACATTTCAA
Organism: Polymixia japonica; assembly: GCA_900302305.1. Lineage (NCBI taxonomy): Eukaryota > Metazoa > Chordata > Actinopteri > Polymixiiformes > Polymixiidae > Polymixia > Polymixia japonica. The sequence continues at coordinate 8,193 of OMKK01009135.1, read as the reverse complement.
ATAATTCTTTATGTTCCACAAACGTAAAGGTCTATTGAGGAGACGTTGGGAACATCGCCGGGAACATCACTGGGTCCACGTGGGAATAAACTAATTAGGTGGTAACCAGAACTTACTAATGTGTGTCCTGCAGGTGGATAAGCGTATAGCTTGTGGGTAAGAAATTATGGATTATATTTTGACACCATTTAACGAATGTCTTCAAAGAACAGAAAGAAAACATTTTGATAACTGCGACATGGTTTCCTTTGGCCACGGAGTGGCAGAGATGTTCAAGACAATTAGATGTAGAGATTCTTTCATTTTTTCTGTAAGGAGAACACCAATATATGGACAGCTTTTACGCATGTGAGCACAGTTACCTGTCAGAACCTGGGATTGCGTTTGTGCATTACATCAGCACTGTCTAATTCTCTGTATTTCGAGGTTATCATTTCAGCCCACATCTGGAAGAGCAGCATTAAAATATCTTACAGCAACATGCACGTGATTGACACTATAATGCTTTGCGGCTTTGAATTAAACGAGAATTACTCTTGCAAGAGAACATTGGCTTTCTTAAAGCTTCCAAAATAATTACTCAACCATGCTGCCTCTCCTTCCTCTGCTGCTCGGGACCCCAAACCTGATGCTGAAATAGATGTGGTTTTTGGTTTCAGTTAAAAGTGGGCTACGGCTAAGTTTAGTGATGGTTTGCACATTAAAACTACATACCATTGTTTGTTTTGATAATTTAAATATGCTTTCTATTCAGCCTTCGCCAATAAAAATGATATGTTTTAAAGAGAGAACTGTAAAGTGGATTAAAAAGGAATGCGATGCTCCATCCTCAAGAGTATTCTGCACCCTCTCATTACACATTCACAGCTAATGTTAAGGCGTGTTAAAGTCTAACTGAGATGCGGTGAGCTGCATGGGTGGTAAATGAGCCGTCAACACAGGGATTCAGCGGTGCGTCTATCTGTCCATCAGGAGCCTTCGGGCTGCTGCACCTCATACTACAGTGGAATTTCACACCTAACGTGCAAACAGAAATAACTTGAACCGAGTAGCAATAAGTTAAGCATTTTCATTCTGTTTTATTAATGTCTCACAACTCGCGTTATTTTAAATATATTTTCTTCGAAAACTGAATGAATGTGAGTACAATTGTATTAGGCCTATGTATAAATTACAACTGGAGTGTATCTAAACATAAGTCTATCTAACATCATTTTTATGTCTATTAGTTTTAAATGAACTGAAGATAAAATAGACTAAAATAACACTTTTTTTATGTCATTGGCAAAATAAGAAGTAATTAATCGACTTGATTTAGTTAAATTGCGTTTCAGGCATTTTTGAGGTACATTCCTACTACGAAGATGCACCTAGAGGCTTAATGCTGTGTCATTTACGTTTGAAGTGTTCCATGTGATGAAGTAGGAGCATGAGTATGTCATGGACCCTATAGTTTCTCTTTAGGCCAAACCACTCTGTCATGGAACCTGCCCTTATAGCTCCTGACAACTGACATGGATTTTTTTTCAAAGAAATAAAATAATTGTTTAGTCACATAAGAATTCATAAGTGCCTACTCATTTCCTTTAAGTACTGTACTATTCACTCAATTTTATTTTAAGTTTTATATTTCTTTGGTGGTACTGGTGGATGTAGATGTCTGTGGTAGGATGTATTTTTCTTTGCATTGCTTCATGCATTAGGTCACTAATACATCATACAAAAAGTATTGTTTTTGCAAAAACTGCCATCCACTAATTGCTATTGCTGTAGCTAAACAGGCCAATTCTGTGACAGTTATACTGTAAGTGTTGAGTCTTATCTGAGGTCTGTAATGGCGGTCTGTGACTATAGCTGAGCTGTCCCCAAGCTGCTGCCATACAAACAGAGTCATCGCTAAGCAAACAGAATCGCGTTTGTGCACTTTGATGATGCAGGGATTTAAAAGCTTAGCTCTGGAATTCTCTGGTTAGCATTGTCTGATAGTTGGGGTATAGCTTGTGTTAGACAGTGATTCTGTGAATTAGCCGGTAGATGATGTGACAAGGATGGCTGGTTAAGGGTGATGTCTATCATGCTTGAAAGTATCAACATGCTGGTTTATGGAGCCCTTAAGCTGCACACTAAAATATCAGTGACTTAAATTAATCAGATCAATTTTATTGCCATTTGGTTTATGCATTTGAACCAATTCTTTTCACCCTTAACGTTCATTATGCAAGAAAGTGATCTTCTCCATTTGCACAGTACTTGTCTTAATGAGCCTGACCTTTTGGATAGTAAGGACTAGATGTAATTGTTGCCATGAACTACCACATATACAGCAGAGGGTCATGGAAGGTCAGCAGAGTCTGAGCTTGTTTAACGATGTGGTGCGGTAAGGAAGCTAACGGGCTTTTAGGAGTAAAAGGTCTAAGGGCTGTTGTTGCAAGATTTTACTGTAGATACAGAATCCACCTGACAAATGTATTGTTTTCTCTAGTTTTCTTCATATTAAATTGTTTTAATGTTCCTGAAATTAAGATCCCCAAGTCCCAATTTTTGTGGCAAGAACAATAAATATTTTGATCTTTGTCTTAAGCAAAATTTGTTTATATCAAATAGAAAGATAAGCCTATTTTTTTTTTTTTTTTTCAGGGCAGAGGGGTATTTATTTATATACGGTAATAAGCCCCTTTTTATTCTCAGTGGGCTTTGCAAAACCATCACTATACATTATGATACTTACCCTAATTCAGGTTAGTTAAGTTTATCTTATTTATACTGAGCAGGCCAAAAGACTGTACAATTCTTAGCTTTACGACACATTCGTGTCCTGTCGCAGTTATATTTTTTATTTGAACATGTGGGTCTCAAAAATTTCTGTTCTTGTAGAGACAGTTAATCAACAAAAGAAGGAACATGGTTGTCCGGGAGCAATTTCTAATCAACACGCACATCTTTTGTTCTTAGAGCAAGTGGTCTCCTACCAGGATTTCTTTGAATGAGAATCCACAGAATTCAGTCTCTTCTCTCTCTCTCTTCTCTTTCCTTTTTCGCCCCCGTCTCTCACCCTCACTGCTTTACACTGACACACAACTTGCCTGCGTCGGCCTTCCCTACTTGTGGTAAAAGCCTTTTGAGGCCGACGTCATACTTCAAAGCTGGCATTTGCTTCCACGCGCGTTTATGGCTCCTTGTCCCTGACATGTTTGAAAAGTATGTATCTACAGGTCTTCGATGGCTATAAACAAAGTCGCGGAGAAAGCCGGTTAAGTTGTAGTTTTTTTAGCTTTCTTGGCGGTTGCAAGCTCATCTCCAACATGTGTTATGCTAATATCACATGGAGTCAGTGATTAGATGTGATGAACCCCCAACAAGGAGAATTAAGGAGGGGGTATGTCCTTTACCATGGCATATTGATGCCCTATGAAAAGAGAGTGTCAAAAACCTTACATATTTTTCTGTGCTACACCAGTCTTGAACAAAAGTCTGTTGTGAAATGTATCGGTGGCATTTTACACCCTGACTATGTTTCGCACACAGTCCACATATCATGAGGGATAACATTTTGCATGACTTTTGGGTTAAGAAGTGAACCCAGCCTTTAAATTTGAGAAGCTCAGTTACAAATTAGAGTATGTACACTATCTGTGCAAGGCTCAAACCTGGCAGCAATTCATGCCACCACATTACCTAGTAATTAACACAAAAACCCAACTCATTTCTCTAACTATCATCAGCCAAACCAATGTGGAACGGCTTTGTCAGTAATCAAATATGTCATTTTCTCTCTCTAGGCCATTTTAGCATATTGCCCTGTGCTTTTTTAATGTTTGATGTTGGATAATGTTTTCAGATATTTTCTTTGCTTTACCTCTAATCCATTAAAGAGCAATACTTTTATGCAATACAGCTTTCAGTTAACCATGGAACGCTCATCAATCATTGGTTGAATTGAATCCTATTCTGGAGAGTCTCACATATGTGAGTCAGTCTGACCATCCTCTAGAAGTTCTAACTGATTGTGTGTGTGTGTGTGTGTTTGTGTGTGTGAGTTTGTGTGTGTGTGTTTGTGTGTGTGTGTGTGTGTGCGTGTGTGGGTGTGTGTGTGTGTGTGTGTTTGTGTGCGTGTGGGTGTGTTTGTGTGTGTGTGTGTGTGTGTGTGTGTGTGTGTGTGTGTGTTTGTATTTGTGTGTATGTGTACGTATGTGTTTCCGTTTGTGTGTGTTTGCACGTGCACGCGTGCATGTGTGTACTTTATTATTTGTGTACATGGGTGCACGGACACCCGTGTGTGGCTTGGTATGAATGCGTGTGTGTGGTGGTATGTTTCTCTTGCTCCGGCAGGGCCCTGTCCTCGGTGGTGGCTCTGGGCGCCAACATCATCTGCAACAAGATCCCTGGGCTGGCTCCCCGCCAGAGAGCCATCTGCCAGAGCCGCCCCGACGCCATCATCGTGGTGGGCGAGGGCGCCCAGCTGGGCATCAATGAGTGTCAGTACCAGTTCCGCTACGGCCGCTGGAACTGTTCGGCCCTGGGAGAGAGGACCGTCTTCGGTCAGGAGCTGCGAGTAGGTCAGTCTGGGTGCTATCACAAGGGGTGTGTGACCGTGTGTGTGTGTGTGTGTGTGTGTGTGTGTGTGTGTGTGTGTGTCGATGTTGTTGTCGGTGTGTGTGTGAGTGTGTGGGTGTGTGTGTATGTATGTTGTG
>OMKK01009108.1:4079-20123 GCA_900302305.1 Polymixia japonica | reverse complement strand
GGGGGGGTGGGTTTTTTTTTTTTTTTTTTTGTGTTGGTTTTGGTTGGAAAGACATGACTCGCAGTTTATTGAGAAAGGCAGGTATCCGACTAAACTAAAGCCAAAGTTTTCCAACGCATAGACCGACGGGATTGCGCGTCGCAGGGAATTTAAAGCGCACACTGTGGAAAAAATGGCCATGGATGTGAGGCGAAACTTTGAGGTAAAAGACTTGATTTGCTTTCTGAACTTAATGAAGGCGAATCTCAACGAAGCCGGTTTTAAAACGCTCCGGAATCAGAGTCGATTTAAACTCGCGTCTTTCGATGTGTTTGAGAAAAGTTTGCAAGGTGCGTGTTTTAGTGTTGACCTACTCCTCCATGTGACCATATTCGGTCAGAGACATTTTTACGACGTAATGGAGCAGAGTTGTTTCAGCTGACCCCTTCGAATGAAGAAAAAATGTCCCAACAAATAGTGATTATCTGTCCGCCAATTAAAGTGCCAATTAAGTCGCTTTGTGGATTGTGATCAGTCTTAACAATTACCGCTGAACATAAAAACATTCAGAAGAAGAGATAAGCAGAAACAGCCCAGATTACTACATCACCACTCTTTGATTCGACCTTTATGTTTTTTTCTCTGCTAGGAGATTAGCGAAGAAACTTATTTGTGCCTTTTTTGGAGTTTGAAATTCCTTCATCCATTAACGTTAGTTTTATTAATGATAAAAATACTAACTACATTTGTAACGCACGTTTTTCAGTAGTCTTAGTCATTAGTGTTTATACACACTATTATCTTTTACAGTATATTATACAGATCCTGTGGATGGGAGAGTTCCTTTAACTGCTTCTATCGTGAGGTTTTTCAAATCTTCTATTGTGAAGATATAAGATCTTTCTCTCACTGGATTGAATTGTCAGTACAAAGCCATGAAGTCCCTTCTGTTTAATGCATGCTTAACAGGGGTGAGCTATAGCCTGCCACCAGATGCCTTTTAAAATGGTCAATAATATAAAATGTGATTAACACCCAGTTATATGTGAGTCTGTATAGTCATATTGTTCACAAAAAGTCCATCACACCTTTGGAACCATGCGTTGGCAAGCTTTTTCCTTGCATTTTGGCACAAACCATCCCACTGAATCTGTGTCAAAATGTGTCATTCTGTACTGAGATCTTTTTTTTTTGAATAGTTGTTTTTGTTCTGTCAGCGGTGTCATAGTTAAGGGAAAGTCGTGATAATTTGGAAATACTCATTACAGTGACCGAGTACACAGGCCAGGATGTGGCTAAGCTAATGTGTAACATTCTGTTTTCTTTTTGGGTCTTTCAAAACCTTTGCTATTTGATTAGTTGTATGTGAATGCTGCAGACCTTCACACAGTAGTATCTACATAAAATGTAGTCTGTCGTTCTGATAAGGTTTTATTTTTTGGGTGGTAATGGCGTGTTACTTTGATAAAGTGCTTCAATATGCACACATTTCTTCCATTCCATTTTTATACTCCATTTCAACCATTTTAACCTTTATCCATGTACAGATGACTAAGCACTCTTTATTTAACCAATGCTCGTCTGCATTACATTGATACAGTTGCACAGTATAAATGTTTTGCCAAGCATTACATGCCTGGGAGCTGCTAATTAAAACAGTCTTCCTCTCTTGGCCATAGAGCAGCTCTACTAAAGCAGTTTAGTGTGGTTTATCATCTTGCTCAAGGGGTCCTCAGCATAAGTAGAGGGGGAGAAAGGTCGCCGTCTCAGATTCTTTGGCGAATGATTTTGAACCGGTGATCCCCTGGTCACAAGCCCCCTTCTCTAAAGCTTAGGCTGACGCTAGTTTATATTGACATTTTATTGTGGAAAATGACACTGTGTGAGAACAGTGTTACAAATTGTTAGCCTCATTTTTTGCAGTCAGTAGGGCACATGTGTTCAGTTGTTACTCCAGGACACAACATGACCATGACAATATAACATGAACATTTTGTATTTGAGTCCCGTTTACCATCTGGTGGCCTGCATTAAACTCCCTTTATTCAGGCATGATGATGGCAAGTCTAACCCTGTTCAGATGTCACCCGTCTACTGTCATCTTTGATGTTTAGCTTTCCAAACACTGACAGTGGGTTGTGCAAACTTTCCCTTGAACACCTGTCGAATAGATATTCAAAATGGACGGTGCCACAAAGCCTCTTTGTAAAGTGAACTGCCTGTGACCTGCGATAAGTGTTAGGTACCTGGCACTACAATTTTCACGGTCCCATTCATCAAAACACATTGAATCACATTCACATTTTCCCAGATAGTATATTTAAAGCTGCTACATGTGCAATTCTGACTCTACTGGTAGCAAAGAGGAATTACAACAACAAGCCGCTACAGTTCAAAACAAGTTGGACTTTTCTCCTCCCCTGCAGCACCTCTCCATTGGTCCTCTCCCCTGTCCATCAAAAACCTCACACACGACAGGTGAACAGATTCTTGGGAGGAGTTTATTGTTGGGCTAGCAGTGTAAACATGGTTTATAAAAGAGGGAATATCAACGCACAGGCTGACACGAAGTGGTAGACATTTGTTATGAAGATCATATCTCATTGAACCTTCACATAACACAGAGTCTTAGTTAGTTTAACATAAACTAACACATTTCGCACATCGCTGCTTTAAACGGACTGTTACTCATTCTTCTTCACCTATCTTTAGCTGATGTCATCTTCACAGATTAGTTCCAGTTTCATTAATTGAACAGAATAATTCATTTGTGTTCGTCATTCGAGTCTGAACAATGGAAAGCAGGGACTTGAAAGACAGGAGGCTCGTTCTGTATCGCTAAATAAACTCCACTTTCATCCTGTACTTGAGGATTGTCCTCGAGGCTCTGCACCATTACGCACATTTTGTTGTTGGCATACGTCTGCTCTGTCTCTCTGGACAGTGGCATACAAGAGGACATCTTGTCTGGTTTATCTCCTTGTAAAGTCAAAGCCTGTGTGTCAGAAGTCCTGCTAAGTGACACAGATTCTACCCCCCCTGTGCTGCAGCTCAGATGGACATAAGCCTGTTTTCCACATGCCGGCCTCCACAGCTGTGTATGCCCATATCCAGGCTGCACAGGCGTTTTTTTTGGTTCCTCCGTTCTACAAAGAAAATATGCCGTCGTTGCCTTGAACTAAAAAAGCCGAAAAAGTCTGAGAAAGTAGGGAAATGAAAATGGCTTGAAGAATTGGTTCCACCTGGGCCAATTTAACGAAGACTACTGTGGCGGAGCACGTTGGTAGCGTGTAGGCATGGTAGGAACTGCCAGGAACATCTAACGTTGGGTGTCCTTGTCCGTAAAGACGCCTGAGGATGCAAGGGATGGCTGTCCCTCTAAAGGCAACCGTACCTTTAGATACAACATACATATATACTTTATGTTGAAAGCCCAACCTCCTCAATCTTGGCACTGAAACGCGAGTCAAAAGGAGACAAAGGGCAGCCTCTCTTGTTGAGTGAGTGTCGCGCGTCGGCCTGTTTCATCAGCCTTTCAATGTCAACACAGAAATGTATCATATTTGTTCTCGACATCTTGAACACACCACGTTTGATCAACGATGAAAGACTATATGTCTGTACATCTCACATGCCCAGTCTGTCGTTGTAAATGCTTTTATGCGGACCATATTATTCTGGGGCTGAGCGTCTGGAGCCGGACCTCTCCCCCGTTTACCAGGATATTTACGCAGTAACTCAACTCCTACACTCGCGGGCTCTGCGTAACATGTCCGATTCAGCCGGCTCAGACTCCTTTTTGTCTTTGTGCTCTTTCTGGAGAGACTGAAACAATGGCCTGGATCACTGTGTGGGCTCATGTAGTCGTGTCCGCCAGTGAGTTGTGACGTCTGGAAAGAGTTGAGAATTTGCAGAGGTTTTAGCTCTTCCTCTCCCCGTTGCTTCTTGGCTGTAAGCGAGCTCCTCGGTGGTTTTTAAAACCTTGAAGTCAGTCTGCTGTGCTGATCAGCAGAAACTGAGGACCCGTCTGCCAGAAAAGCTGAGGTGTAGCAGACCGGAGAACAGAATTAGAATATTAGCCTCTATTTCTGGAAGCCATTGTTCCTGCTGCTGCCTGTTCTGCAGTCAAATCCCAGCTCCGCATGAGGTTAATGGAAGCTTGTCTGTTGTGGTGACAAGCCTTAAAATAAATTAAATTGCAACCAACACCGCAAAGTGATGTAATGAGGGGCCGTGCTCTCATACAGTGAACAGTAAGTGCCAGGTGCTGAACTTTGAAGGTGTGCTTATTTGGTTTTAGTCTCGGCTGAGTGAGAAAGAAGCTTTGCGTGTTCCTGCCCCCTCTCCTGTGATTTTTACCCTTCTTTTAATATGGTGAATGCAGACAGGTGTGATGGATTGGCCAAATATTAGCGCATTCCTGCATGTGGCAGGGAGGTCTGTGCGTCAGTTGATCTGTCAAGTCCGACAGGGTCAAGGACTTGCAGACTCACTTTTGCAAGACATTTTAAACTTATGGACTGACACACACACACACACACACAGCCTTTGCCTGATGTTTGCGAGTCTCCTGATAAAAGGCTTACTTTTTAACTATGTCTCCCTGTCAAGGACATGTTAAACACAAAGGGCTCCTTTCTTCCAGCCCATAGAGTCTCATGGAGACAGTAATTTCGTCCCGCTGCATGAATATGCTGTTGAGAAAAATGTGCGTCATACTTGTTAATATTCCTCCCCCTTCATCATTTTGTAGCTCTGATTGGGAACGTGACTTAGTCAGGAATACACCTTCACCTGAAAGAACTAACCTAAACTATAGCATTATATGATTTATATTATATTTCTTTTGCTCTTGCTGTGGTACTTGTAGCTAGTATGTTTTGAGATAGCCTATATTATTGTCAAGTGAGTTGTCATAACAACCATTAACACCATGTTCCATTACCTCTATGATCTGCTTTCAGCACAACAGTGATTTCCCACCTGATTAAACACTTAAAGAGCGAATCATGTGACCAGTTCAATGTATAAGATAAGTATTGGGGGGTCAGATTTCACCGTGAGGTCACTTCCTGTTGCCTGTAGACCCGTTTCTGTAGAACATGTGGGTGTAAATCCTGCTGTCAGCCATGTTAACTTTGCATGACTGGACTAAACTGTAGGAGTGGGAGAATGTCTGCGATGTGGAAAGTTTTTAGGTGCCATCTTTCATAACCTCATTCGGAATGCCTTTCAGTGTTATGTCAATAGGCAATTTAAAATCAGACCTCAGTGTTAAGTCAATTCATTATTTGTAATTAGTTGTAAGTCTGACAGGTGTGCTGCATCACAGGTGAACCTTTGTACTCTACACACTTGACATTGAATGGTGATTTAACTTTCACTGTTCAAGGTCGGCAAACGTTTCTGGAATTTCGTACAGGACACAAAACAGATTTTTGGAAAAGAGGGCATCTTCTCGATCTTAAAATACAAAGTCTCGTTCATAGCAAGAACTGCTTGTCCTGTCACAGTTATGGGGTTAGGTTTTGTGTAGGGTTTGATATAAAATTGACATGTTATTTGCTGGTCCACTGCTACTGTGATTTGTTTCAAGTAATAATTTCTTCGCAATCCAAAAATCGCAATAACCTGCGATCAAAGAGAAATTTACTGTAGACATAAACAGAGATATTCAAGATGAACGTTAATTATTTGAAACCCTCAGGAAAAACGGTGCCCTTTTACCCTACACCTGCCCTACCTCACCTCTATACGTTAGCGGTCGTATTACCACTAATCAGTGCCAGATCTGTCATCAAGATCCAGCAGTAGTGACGTGAGGAATCCTCTTCATCAGCACTGAGCTGTTGACGTCTCATGTACACAGAGTAGTAGCTCTACAGAGTAAGGGTTGGCAGTTAGCTTGCCCCTGGCGCTAACATCTCAAGAGAAGATTTTGTCTCTGAATCTGCTTCAATGCACTTCAAAGCTTCTCCAGAGCTTGCTTGGAAGTGGTTGTTTATATCAGGGCCTCAGGAAGTCGGTTGGCTAACGCCTTGGTGTTCACTCTGTTTTCTGTGACCCAACGTGTTCAAAGAAGAATGTATTCATGACAAAAGAGGTCAATTAGAATGTCACATGCAAAAACAAACTTTCCGCTGAATACTTTACAGAAGCTGAGGTAGGCTTTGCACGTGTATAATCTACCTTTATGCATCTGATGTTGTACTAATCAATATGCCTTACATCCTCCTTTACATCCTTAAAACTCACTGCACTTGCAGTGACATCTTTTACTGCAGGACCCAAAACCACATAAAAAAAAAAAACGGGATTTGAGAGTTGTCAAGAGGACAGCACCAGACCATTCTCTGGGTTTAATCAAATTGAAGATGCATGCCCGGTCCTCTCAGTCCAGTCCACTGTTACAGGAAATAGCTGACAGCAGGAATGCTGCCTCTGTCCTCATCTGTCTCTATAGCACTCAGGTCTGCTGCTGGTTGGCTGGCTTCTTCATACAACAACTTCCTGTAAACAAGTCGCCCAGCCAAGCACCCTCCCATTCTCCACCTCTGATCTCCTGGGATCTCCATTTGACCTCCTTATACACCATAACAATCTTTTTGAGTTTAAGAATGATAGAAGGCATTCTTTGAAGGGTCAATGTTGCACTGGAAAACATGTTTTCAGGGCTAATGGCCTATTCTTTGAAGGGAGGGAGGGAAAAGTGAATTGCAGGTCCCGCACGGGTTTAAGCATCCAGGAAGTCTTTATGTTGAGGAAAATGTGTTAAGGAACATTATTCCTGCTGTTTAGGGTTTTCATGTTGTAGGATGTTGCACTGGAGAGTGCATTGGAAAAAAAAAAGCTCTAGAGAATATTTCCTGATCAGTACGATTTCTCAACATCAACAACATGTCTTCTCTATTATTAGACCAGTGAAATATTATTAAGCCTTTGCTTTTCCAGTTGAATATAATATTGATTATGTAGGGTAATGGACTATTAGCCTCTCTGTTAGAAAGATATTATTATCGTGTGTTTAGACAATCCTGTGATTCTGAAGCACTAATAACCAGAGCTTGTAAAAAAAATAACATCTGTGATGAAAACACCAGACTTGTTCCTCTGGTTCTGAATGTCAACATATTCTTGGGAAATAGCAATCAACACTACTTTATTAAAAAAAGAGGGGACACGCACACACACACACACACACACACACACACACACACGTACAAAAGTGATTTAGTATCTGTCTGATCTTGTTAACTTTGGTCTTTCATAAATATTGCAACTTTGTTAACTTTGGGCTTTGATCAATAATGCTCTATATTGCTCACAATTGCTCTATATTCTCTTAACAACTCGAATTCTCGAACAACAAAGGTCAGATATTCAAGTTGAGGATCATTGTTGAGCCAGCCCAATCATTACAAGAATATTTCACCTGTTTCCATGGCAGCAATTTAGTTTTGTGTTGTGTGATTTTGGTGACCACTTTTCTCTGGGGTCTGACCTCATAATAACAGTATTTCCATGTATCTCGTTGGACAGGAGCCCGAGGATTAGCTGTGCTTAGAGCACCGGAGTTTCTCTGACACAACTTTGTCATTCTGTGTGCCGTGTTTACTTGAACAGTTAGGAATTCACTGAAATTAATATGCTAGTGGATTAAGGCCCATATTTGTCATGATTTTGGCCAAATACTCTGTGAACTGCAGATTGACCCAATTCTTTCAAGGTCCAATTTCCAAATTCCAAACCTCACCCGTGAGTCTAAACAAGTTTCACCAAGGAACTGGTCGATTCAAGGTTTTTTTTGCATGTCTGTTAGCATGCTCATGAATACGTCTAACTAATAACTGTAAATACTTTTTTGTGTCTGTCCAGCAGGTGAGTGGGCGGTTCACAGGCAACCATGACCGCCAACAAGAGTTCCAAGGCTGCACCTCGTACAGGAGGGGCTAAGGCTCCCCGCGACATCCCCGACAGGTCAGTGACGTCAGCATCTGGAATGGGGGCGGAGTCGCTAGCGAGGTCTGAGATCAGTGTCACGTGACATCAGAAGTTCCACGTTTCGCCTCAGATTTGTTTTTGGTTTTTTTTCGTTCTTTTGAGTTAAAAGAGGGCAGCATTGAAAAGAGGTTTCGGTGATATTCCTGAATGTATTAATCTCAGCAGTTTCCCTCCACGAGCGATCAATTTTCCCCTCTTTTTTTCATTCATGGATAAGTATGGCTGTTTTTGTTTAATCTGTAAAAGGGCTTTCCATGCTGTTGTAAGGAGGATCCCATATTCTGGAATAGGGCCCCATTCAACTATAAACTGTGAGTAGTGAGCTGAAGTTTGTTTGTGTTAGCATGTTGAGAGCTGACATCCTCCTGCTGGAAGAGAAAAACAAACATTTTAGTAATGATATGTGATATTTAGACCATTCATTCAACCTGTTCATTTATACACCTTACGCTCAAAATCTTCTTAAGAGTAGCAAGACTTGGTTAATCAGGGAGACCGGCATGAAAAGGTTTAGCATCTTCTCCCATACAGTGGTCTTTGTAGTTCACAACATTAAAATATACTCTTTGGTCACACTGTTCGTTGTCACATGGCTGACTGGAGCTCACTGCTAGCTGTAGTGCCAGAGGTGTTAGGTGTTGGCGGGACATTTAAGAATGCTAGGAAGTGGCTATCCATACAAATTGGCGTCCATGTTCAACTCGTGCTGAGAGATAGTCAAGTGGTTAAGAGCCCAACTTTTGGAAAAATGTGTTGGATCTAAACCAAACTTTTTAGTATCTCTCCTACTCTGTCTCCTTCACTTCCCTCTGTCACAATAAACAATAAATATGCTGAAGGAGAGCAGACAAATATTAGATAAAAAGTCAAAGTTACAAGAAGAGACACTAGCAGATATCAAGGGGGAAACCCCACAAAACTATCTCTAACAAAATGTGCGGTGGGTTTGCGTCTGTCTGTGCCAATGGAAAAAGAAAAAAACAGGTGACAGGAAGAAGGGCTGGTTGGCGGTAAAGGTATGAAACGGCAGAATTTATCAGTCAGTGGTGAAATGAAATAGCGCAAGTTCTGCGGCCTGCTCCTTCTTGTGCCGGTCAGCAAACAGGAAGTGGTTTTTGCGGTCGGCGTGCCCAGAAAGCCTGAGCGAGACCCAGAAGCCGGGTCGTCACTGGGCACCTAGCTCTGTGTGTCTGTGTGGTCCGTCCAGCTGAGGCTGTCTACAGCCAGACCGGGGCTTATTTTTACTGGGTTTATCCAGACCACCAGAACCCCTTATACACCTCAGTCCCACCAAACTCTAACTAGCCAAGAATTCTCTTCTTGCGTCGATGTAAACTCAAAAGGTCTTAATGCAGCAGTTAAACATAGTCTTTTAGGATCGGTGGGCAAGACGCCATATTTTTAAATGTGTCTTATTTTATTGATGATTGAATTTAATTTTGGGTATAATGATACTATTAGGCAGATAGTATTTACACTGAAAGTTGGTACTAAGTCTCTTAGCTATTTAAAATAGATTAGTTATGGTTGAAGTGAGATGGATTGCGCTGGAAGTGATATTTTATGTTAAAATAACACAGTGTGTGCCAAGATTCAGTGAGCTATGATCTTCACAACAAATGTCTGCCACTGCAGGTCGGTCAGTGTGTTGATATTCCCTCTTTTCTAAACCATGTTTACATTGCTGGCCCGACTCTAAACTCCTCCCAGGAATCTGTTCATCTGTAGTGTGTGAGGTTTTTGATGGACAGGAGAGAGGACCAATGGAGAGGTGCTGCAGGGGAGGGGAAAAGTCCAGCTTGTTTTGAACTGTAACGGTTGTTGTTGTAATTCCCCTTCACTACCACTAGAGGAAGAATCCTGCACATAGCAGTTTTAAACCACTCTTTAGTCAATCCAGTTTTAGCTGGCTTGGTCCAAGGTGGCAGTAAACCACAAAATGGTAATCTACTGCATGATTTTTAATAATGTAGTAATCACTTAGTTAAGACAATGAAATGTAAAATCCCAAAATAACATAAAATCTATACACTATAGCCAAATATGGCTAATTACAAATGAGGTGATTAAACTCCTAATATGGGTTTTCACCAGGATCATATTTACAATAGCGAGCGTTGGGTTGGGCCACTTCTGCAACATTACCCCACCCTGTTGAGACTTGGCTTCTTCCTGGACCCCAGGATCAAGTTTGCTGCTCGGGTTTTAGCTAGGATTTACTTTGCCAGGTCACTAATAATAATTTCACTTAGTAATTTCACTGGATGTACATAAAAGATATTCCAATTTCCAATTTATTACAACAATTTATTACAACATGATCTTGATAAGGTATTATACTATTGAAGGCTATTTAAACAAAACAAAGTCTCAACGAGAATTTTCTTATCTCTGTCCTTCTGACACACCTCTATTTATATAGCTCCTAATTGTAAGGGCATGTTTACACAGCGTGGTTTTCTGAAGTCTCAACGTGCCCTAAACCCTTCTACATGACAAAGTGGCAAAGGGTAACATTTGTGAATTGATAGCTAAACCTTGTAAATGTTATCCCAGGCTTTTTAGATGGGAATTCCAACGTTCTAGAAATGTCATACCCAACATTGAGCGGCAGGAAGCAAGGGCTCTTGTTGCATCACAACCTCCTTTGTCTAAACAGTTCCAACTGTCAAAGGAATCGGTGTAAACCAGGTCGTCAGGGAAACCGCGCTACTTCAAAACCGCGTAGCGCTTAATCAAACTAGAACCTTAATCTGATTAAACACGGTAATTAGAGTAGTGCTTGTACTTAAAAAGGCTGGCGACAAGGAAGGCCAACGCAACGCATTGAGAGTCTTCAGTCGGAGCCAGAGGTTTTTACGAGTCGTGTTACCTGGAGGTACTGGATACGTCTAAAGGGAAGTGAGACGAGAGGCTTCCACCGTGACGACGGGAAGGTCTCGCGCGGAGCCTCCAGGTTCACAGGTGTTGTAACGATCTCCCCACCCCGAAGCGCGAGCAGAGAAAGCAGGGCAGAGAGGTGTGAGGAGAGATCTGTCTCAACCTGCATCACTGGATCACAGTCCACAGTCCTCAGCTTCCTCCTCCCAACCCCAAAACGCTTGTTATTCTAACCATCGCTGTGACATCAGATCTCCCAACGCCTTCACTTTCGCAAGAGTCAGCTCGCTGCCAAGTCGTGACAAAGTTCCTGGAAGACGATGAGTGTTTAAGGTGTCAGGAATCCGTGAGGGGAAAAAGTAGCAGAACCCTTAAATGAGGTTTTGCAATGAGCAGCGTGAGAACTTGTGTGTGTGTTTGCGGTGAACAATGGTGTAGTCAGCAGTGGGCACTGGGACTAGCATGCGGTCTGTGTATCGCTTAAACCCTGAGGAGCGTACAGACAGAGAACTCTGAGCACCGGAGAGGTTGAAGTCAGGCGGTTGAAGGTAAGGCGACCGTACGTTTCGCTCAGTTTAGCGTTTCCCAACGCGTTGTGTGTGAGGTCCCACGTTGATTCTCCCCAAATCATTTTAGTTCTGTGGAAAAATCCACACGTGTATTTTTTATGATAGATGTATTTTCTTTGGCCTTCATTTTGATGTCATGCTGCCAAAGACAGAATACTTTCCTTTGGTTATTTTACATAAGTGGTCAAGGTTTTGCCCATTATGTCTATTATCTTAGAAATAAAGTCAAAAATTGAAAGAGATTATTTAGGGTTTTCTTTCTTTCTTTTATTGTACACCCAGTTTATTTTAGGGTACATGCAGCAGGGTTAAGTGAAATTCTAGGAAACTCTTACGACTTGCCTCTCAATTTATTAATATTTATTGGGCTGTAATATTTTATGTCTTTTCTATATTCTTTTTAGGACTGTATTAATACCAGATGTTTGCAGTGAGATCACACCTGTCCCTCCCCTTGTTTCAGGTGCCAGTCGACATCGCCTCCTCCTATCCTCTCTGCCAGCCAGGGGCGGTGCCCTCAGGCCCTCCTCGGCGACGGTGAGAACTCTGGGAAGCAGAGCAGGTACGTCAGGACCGACGGCAGGTTCCTGGGCCGCGCCGGCTGGAGCTGCAAGACGTCTACCCTGTGCGGCGGCGCCTCTCTCTCCACCGACTTCGACTCGCACAGCCGGCTCACCAAGTCCAAGAGCATCAGCTGCCTGGACAACAGGCTCTCCATCTACAAGCCGTCGCCCCCTGCCCAGGCGGGTCAGGAAAGCCAGGGCGTCCAGGAGCAGAAGGAGACCCAGAAACAAGGGGATCTCCCCGGGGGAGATGGACTTAACGGTGGGCCCCTGAGCTGGAGCACACTCTCACTGGGACCTTCGTCTAACCAGGGCCACAAGCGCACTCTCTCCCTCACCCGAGCGGTGCCGGGTGTTCCCTCCACTGCCATCCGCAAAAAGATCTCAGAATGGGAGTGCAGGAGGGTGGCGTTGCCTAGGATGAGTTTATGTCTAGAAAAAAGGCCAGGAGGAGAGCGCGTGGGGGGTAGCGAGGGCTGCCCGAGCATGCTGTCGTCACCCTGCAGCGAGAAGACGTTTGACTTCAAGGGGGTCCGCAGGATGAGCACGGCTTTCTCAGAGTGCTCCTACGCGGAGACGGAGGAAGAGGAGGCGGCTTCAGACAAAGAGGGCCTGGGCCGCTTCCAGAAAAGGATAAGTAAGACGGAGTCCTCCGGAAAATTTCTCTGTTCTCTGTCTGCTCGGAAGGAGACATCCGCAGTCCTCAATAGGATACAAAAGATCGAACAGGCCCTGAAGGAGAGTCCAAGCCTGGCTCCTCCAGCGTACCTGAATAACTGTTATGCTCCAGGCAAGACAAGACAAAAGTCTTTCACGATAGGCGGGACCGACGACCTGGACAGCACCAGTAAGCGCAGCAGCATTTGCTCGGTGACCACCGAGCCCGACTCCCTTCTGGTGTCCGATAAGCTCTCGAAGCTCAGACAGAGGTATAGCGAGAGCTCCGCTAGGTCCGAGAGCCCGGAGCCGGCGGGCCCGCAGACCACCGGGGCCACGCCGGTCAACCCCCTGCCTAAACCCAGACGCACTTTCGAGTATGACGCCTCCAACCGGAACCACAAGGGCACGTCGCCCGCCAATGGACTACCTCCAAGCACAGCCTCCGAGTCCCCTCCTCCGCTGCCCTCCACCCCAGCCCCCAGGACGGCGCGGACGCAGAAGACCGAGGGCACCTCCCCTAAGAAGCTCCAGGATAGGTGAGGGAAGAGTTCCAGTGTGCTTATTTTATTTTCATTCGCCGAGATGAGAACGTATCGATTCGCAGTTAGGACGCCTGTGTTGTCGTTGGCGCGTCGCGGTGTTGCGTCGAGCCGTTGTTTACGCTTTGAACTCGGCATTCTCAGACAGTAAGACATTAGTATCCTTTCACCCTTGAGTCCTCCTCAGAACAATTAGGGTGTTAAACTGGAGAATTTATGTCGCTACACAATGCAACATGAAACCTGCCTTCTGCAGTGAAAACACCGGGGCCATGAATTTGTTTAGACGCCTTTGGGGAGTTTTACATTTTACGTGGTTGGCAGATCATTAATTTTCCTTGGGTTTCTAAATGTTTCTAACATGTCCCAAGAATGTTGTTTGCAATAAAGATCACAGGATAGGTGTTTGTTTTTTGTTTTTTTCTAGTGTAATACGTTATTGGCTTTCGTGAATGGCTGTAGTAAAATAGAACAACTGTAGGCAATGATGGATCAAGCTTATTTATAATAATAAGCTTACTTCTATGTTTTATTTATTTCCTTAAAACCTCAATGATTTCCTCCATGAACATGAGTGTTTTGGCTGTCATGTCACCTATCCTGTTTTGAAACAGCATATTTTCTCATCCTAGCTCTTCTCATGAATGAGAAGACCGTGATACATCTTTCATAAGGGAAATGCCCAAAGACTGTAAATTAGAGAACCTTGCAGTGAATATCTTCAGACTTCACGGACCATTTTAACAGCTTAGAAAGACTCGATCGAGCCGTTCTATATTTCATTCTTGATGTCCACAAAAAGGCTTGCTAATCTTGACAGAGTCCAAGGAACTATACCAGAACTATACTAGTTGTTTCAATACTTTTTATCCTCTGTGTTAATTACCCAGAGTGTTTAAAATTGTCTAATCTCCTGCATTTTAGTGAAGATATATTTTCTGACTCTGTTTAGTTTGCGCCCACGGACATCCTTGGGACGCCAGTGAATTCCCACGTTCTTTCTTTATGATGCTGTGTTACTATTAGCCTGAACCTTTGCTGTTGTAGTTTATCCATAGTCCTTTATTCCCTGTACACAGCCTTCATAATAAGACGTCCCCAGTTGAGCGAGTGAGGGTGGGGCTTTACCAGCTCTTCCTGATGTGCGATGAAGAGGAAATCCTTCAACTTCCACAATTTGGCCTCTATGTTTAACATTCTTGTGGCTCGAACAGCTTTAGACCACATTTAAAAGCCACGGGCCGTCAATGGAGAGACATGATTGAGTTCCTTGTACTGAAGAAACTGGGGATGCTTCTAACTCTTCAAAGTCCAGACGCATGGTCCGCGATGTTTACCACGTACGATGTAGTGTGCAGACAAACAGTCAACAGACTTTCTAAAGTATTTGCGAGTTTAGTTGTGGGCTATGAGGAATGACCTTGAGATCTGAGGACGTTCCTTTCAGCGTTTTGAGGTCGGTGTTTTTCTGCAATTGGTGCTCCATGTTTTTCTCGCTGTATAATTAGTAGCTTTGGGTCTAGATGATCTACTGTAGGGGTGAGACATACGGTCTCCTCGGAAGAAACACTGACAGTGTCCACCTGTGTAGCCCTGTGTCAGGAGTGACTTTTTGTCTCTGTTCTAGCTGTCCTCCCTGTAATTTTGTGTTTACACACCATGTCTCCATCTTCCGTCTTCATCTCTGTGTCCTTCCGTCTTTCTTCATTTCATTCTAGGGAGTCCTGCGAGTCGGAGGATGCTGCCAGCGTGCTCTCCTCGCAGCCGTCCTCGCCTACAGAGAACGGCACTGTAACCACGGAGACCCGCAGTCGACCCACTTCCAAAAGCACTTTAGAGGAGAACGCCTATGAGGACATAGGTAAGCACAACAGCACCGTGGAGTTGAATACTGTAGTGATGTCCTTGACTTTGACTGCTTTGACCTCTATTTGACCTGGGCTACTTACTGAAATTGTTTAATTCAACTAATATTAGTTAAGTATTTTCTTATGTGCTGGGTCTTCAGTCAGTTGTTATAAGTGAGCCAACAACAGCATTTTATATACAGTATAATGTCTTATCCTTTTTTAAGGGAAAGCATCAAATATATTTGAATGAAACAATCTTGGGCCTTTTTAGCAATCAGTTTTGTATTTACATGGATCTTAATAACTTTAATAAATAACCCTCCCTGTCTTACATTCCTGGCTTTTCTCTCAAATGTCATTTTCTTGACTGCAGATTGCCAGATGAAATAGTAGCCTAACTGGATTACGATTATTGAATTTGTGATAAATATTAATCTGACGGTTGCTATATGAAGCACAAAAACTGACCTCATGTAAATCAGCGCTCTGCATTGTCGTGAGGAATCGCCAAAATGTTAGAACATGTGGTGTTTTCGCTCTGTGTTGTTATCTTTGTGTATTCATCCATATCAGAAGAAACGGGATGTAATCTAAAGGCAGGAAAACATTTCTTAAATGCAGTTGATATTAGTTCCATAATAGAGATGGAGCAGTTAGAGGAGGTCACATGTTTGTTCCTCTTCAAGAGTCTGGTACTAAGGACGCTCTTCAGGCAGTGCGTTAAGGTTATTTTTCGCAGATCCTTGAATCTAACCTTTAATAGTTTCAATCTTATTGTTAACAAAGTCATCTGTGAGCAGTGCAAGGGTTTAGAGAGGAAGCTCTCTGTAACGTGGGCCGATGTTGTTGTTGTTAGTTGAACTACTGTGTCAAAGACAATTTCTGACATTTCTTATTTTTGTCCTCAGTTTTGAGAGAAAAGCAGAATTTGTCTTTCCTTTCCGGCCAAAATTCACAATCGCTTTTTGTGAGATGTATATTTGAGCGTCATGCTAGGCGGGGG
>OMKK01009034.1:14900-35296 GCA_900302305.1 Polymixia japonica | reverse complement strand
CATATCCAGAGTGACTCACAATGACCTCCGACAGTAGAATAAGGTCAATTTTTTTAATCACTAAACAAATGTAAGGAATGCATGGGTCAGAGACATGATACCCTGATAACAGATGTAACAAAATATTTGTGCAACCCTAGAAGGCTTATGTACAAGAGAAACAAGCTGTATGAAATATTTTTTAAATGAAAGGTAAAAAAGGTGTTTAACTAAAATAATTCATTAGTCATAGTCATATATTAGCTATTTCAGCCACACCATAACAAGAGTATAAGCTCTATAAGTATAACAAATTCTGAACCCTTAGTAATTTGCATTCAAACGCTAGGAGAAATGCTAAGTTAAAATAATAGGCTTCTCAAAGACCATAGCGATTTGATTTATCAGCTGAGTACCTCGCATCCACAACCATACCCAGACCCAACAAGCTCTGACCTCCCTTTCTTGGATTTTGTGATGTCATTGTCCTTATTATTATAACTTGGTTTGGTTTAATCAGTATTTGTGTATTATTTTTTGTAAGAATGTTGTGATAAACATTTTCCAATGACTTTCCAAGAGTTTAGCTGTTGTTTTAGTTATGAGCTCTCGAGGTCAAGACAAATTAAATCTAATGACAATGGACTGTATTGCCTGAGAGTTTGTTGAAGAATGTCAGTCATGTGACTCTACATGCCTAATATAAATTAGTGAACATTTCTGTCCATGAAATTGATCTGAATTTTTGGAACTCATTTTTCACTCCAACTGAAAAAAGCCTAACCAAATGTAGTCCATTTTGCAGAAATCCTTCAGTGTTTTGCTCAGAAAAACTTCCATGGATAATTAGATATTTTACATTACATTTACATTACATTACATCGGCTGATGCTTGTATCCAGAGTGACTCACAATGACCTCCGACAGTAGAATAAGGTCAATTTTTTTAATCACTAAACAAATGTAAGGAATGCATGGGTCAGAGACATGATACCCTGATAACAGATGTAACAAAATATTTGTGCAACCCTAGAAGGCTTATGTACAAGAGAAACAAGCTGTATGAAATATTTTTTAAATGAAAGGTAAAAAAGGTGTTTAACTAAAATAATAGATTTATTTCTGAATATGGAATATTGCTCTTTTTTTGTTTAAATGTATGTATGTATGTTAGTATTTGCACCAGTGCAAAGGTTGTAGTTTTGAGTAGTATTAAATAAAAAATGTAATTCTAAACGGAGCCAAAGACAATTTCCCACCTAACATGATGCATGTTGTTTCATGCTGTGAAGTGGCTAGCCTAGACAGACAGCTGTTTGTAAAGTTGCTGCCCATGTCAAATAAAACCCTCTGAACCCCCTACACCCCTCTGTTACTGACTGATCAGCTACAGCATTATTTGATACCAAAAAATAAAAAATAGCTTATTTTACCCCAGAGTAACAACTGTTAGCCCAAATGTACAATTGTCTCTCTCTGTGGGAGAGAACGTACACGATAAGCTACATTTGGCAGTTCAACTTTGCTTTGCTCATCAGCATGCAAACACATATATCCTGTAAAACATGAATTAAGACTTTTAGACCATTTCCAAATGATTCCTGCTTTTATAGCTTATTTGCGCTGCATGCTGCCCACTTACTCACATTGTGTCTTTTGGTGGGAGGCAATGAATGAATGACTAGTGACCCGATTTAAAAAATGTGCACTTTATTAAGGTAAGTGCTGCTGGTTGAAGGCCAAAACACTGAATATACTCCAGCTAAAAACAAGTCTCAATAAAGTTTTACAGTTCTATGCATTTTTGCCAGATTGCAGTTTGAAGCAATTAAAAAAAAGAGTTTGATCCCATACAAAGAGAATCGCATATTAAGTGTGAACCAGAGAGAGAGGGGGGAGGGGTGAATAATAAGTGTGACAGGCAAAAAATTACCTGCAATTACCTGGTGCCTCACCTGAAGTCAGGTATGCCTGTTGAGGTGCTGATGCCTGCTCCAGAATGGACAACCAAGTACTCAGACTCCTTTATCAACTGTGCTAGGGTGTGAACCTTCTCCTTCAACTCCTCAGGGCTATCAAATACCTGTCACCCCACAGCAGAAACGGCAGGTTGCAGATTCAAAAGAAAGAGGAGAGTGAAGAGAAGATGGGAGAAGATGGGAGGACGGAAAGGGAGCAAGGACAGCGAGAGAGACACTTTTATTTGTATGCATAACAGAGACATCACTTAAATAACCAAATAGAACCTGCTGTTTTTATCCATTATAAGTAACCGGTTAGCTGAGCTAGCGTTAGCTTACTTGCTAGAAGCTAAAAAGCTAACTAGCAGAAATAACTGGGCAGCTTGAGTTACCTCAGGGAGTCCGCATACACCTTTGTCTGCGTAGGGCGAGAGTCCTGCAGCGTAATTCACAGACATGGCTGGTGTTCTCTAATAAAAATATGTCTTTTGTGTGGAAGATGTTCTCCTACCACCTGTAAAGTTATCTCCACAACCGCTATTTTTTGGTTTGTGTTTTGATTACGTCATCCATACGCGCCGACAGAACCTCTCAAGCAGGTTCTATAGAACGATTTTGGATGCCTGCATCAATAGAGTGAACAATAAATAGATGACTAAATATTCAATTCGGGGTTTTACTTTGTAAGTCTTAGAACACATAACTATGGATTAATCTAACGTTATATGGAATTTACAAAACAGGCACAGAATTTGAGTACTGTTTGCAGGAGATAAACCAATTTTGCAATCGATGTAATTTTTACCTGTATGTTAAATAGTTTGTCGACTAAACTCTTCTACTTTCTTAAACGGTTTAAACTTAAGGGGGTGAGTCGCTTCAATGAGGTTATGTATAAAATATATTTAAAAAATATAAAATGTATTAGTGTATTTATGCTTTAGCCATTTTTGCAATGCTTCACGGGCAGAATAATTTTTGTAATATAGTTTTTGTATCTTCTCCTAAAATTCCATGTCCTTAATTTAATAAATAATACAATCACTTAAAATGGGGGATTAAAAAGGATACATTTTTTTTCTAGTCCTTGCAACTACTGTAGCAAAATATTGATTACTATTGCATATACTTCAAATATCATTGCTGATATAGTTTATATCAACCCACTAAACAGCCATATCTGGTTAATTACCACTTTTTGTGAGCTTGGTAGAATTTATGCATGTTCATTTCACTTTAGATTCTTGATTGTTGTTAACTGTACAGCTCTGATGAGCAGACCCTCTGTGATGTCCCTGAATAGACCTATTCACAATAACCCCTATAATTTATGTGAGGCTTCAATACATGCGTAACTCGATAGTGTTTTTATATGCAAAAAGGAAGCAGACTCAATACTAAATTATTTTCCAATAAAGACCTTTATTTTTAAATTTTAAATAGCCAAAAATAAAAAATAAAACCCACAGGTAAATAAAATAAGGTGATCATCTGTACAGCTACGTGTGCATATCAGTTATGGTTTCTTTTGAAGCTGTAAACCAACTTTGAAGACCACCTAAAAACTTAACTAGTTCCTTTGTCTAAATTTCTTAGTTATAGTTTAGTTATAATTATCCTGAGAATTGCAGTATTAAGTCCAATTTGAGTAAATAAAACAATATTGCTGATGCAAACTACACAAAAAAACACCCATGCACTCAAATTCATGACATCACCCATCCACCCTCCACCAGCAAAGAAAAATAAATACTCATTAAAAACAAAATATGGCAGCCATTTTCTTTTTAACCTCCAGGGGCTCTTTTCAAAAAGCTTCAACCCTGATGCTCCAGCATTATTCAGCAGACACAATTTTCCTGCAGAAACCTTTTGCCAATCAAACCCATTTAATTCAAATCATTCCCAAACAAAGATTACAGGCAGAATGTCTAACCAAATAAAGAAAAGAAAATAAAGCTTGTAAAAAACAAAAACAAAAAAAAACAAAAAAACAGCAAACAGTGAACATAGACATGAGTACAGCAAACATTGGTTTAAACTCGTAAAATCTTTTGGGTTTTCTATTAAACTACTATAGGTCTTTGGCTCCATCAGGCCTCTCAGGGAAGGAGCCTGATGAGAAACATACCTCTGATCAGTAATTAGCTGTGCCCACTGATTGGCTCCATCATCCTGGGCGACTCTATAGCGGAGTTATTTTGAATAACATAACCCCACACTCAAATGACAGATAAACACATCCAACAGTTATCGCCAGAGGACTACAGCAAAATTCAGTTACATGGTGGTTGTTCACATGGAGATTTGATCCATTGTTCAAGTTTGCCAGCAGGTCCTCCAGACAGAGAATTTACTGGGATCTCCATGATCATAAGTCTCTTTTGATTGAGCTAAAAAAAGATGATGACGTAGGTAAACAGTCCAACTGTAAAAAGAAATGATAAGCTTCCAAGATGTTCTGGCATGCAGAAGGGTTTTTCAAAAAAAGTGTCCTGTCACGACTCAAGTCCCTTCCTAGAGAAGTGGGTCAGACTGTACATCTTGGCAATGTAAGCTTTGACATACGTTTGCAGTGCATCATTTAGACATACAAAAACAGGCTGTTTGAAGTCATCAGTCTTCTGTAAGTCACCAAGGTGGACTACAGGTGCGCAAGACTCAGTTACAATTAGGGAAATAAAGATATGAAGGAGAGGGACTAGACCAGGTATGTTAGTATTTGCACCAGTGCAAAGGTTGCAGTTTTTTGAGTGGTATTAAATCTACAATACTATATACAGAAGATTAAAGGCCCACATGAGTGGTTTTGACATTTTTGAGCTGATACATGCATCCTGCTGCTGCACAATGGGTTCCCACAATGAATCAAGTCTGAAGATGTCCATTTAGGATTATTTTGGACAGAAAGTAAAATTTTCTAAGCGGAGCCTGCCTCTTTGCGACTGAACCAAACAGTCTTTCCATTTGGAGATCTGCACCTTTGTGGGGGGCGTTGCGTGGTTCAAATAACCCACCACTCTTTGCTTCCATTCGGCAAGTATGTTTTTCTAAAAACCCAGGAAGACAGAAAACAACTGGAGTGGGACTTTAAATAAATCAACAGGATACTGTTATAAGTTATTGTCTCGGGATAACGTTTCAAGTGACACTGAAAATAATTTGCAATATTGCGAAAAACAAGTACAAAGATTGTGCTGGTGCAAATCTTACCAGAGCAGGCCATCCCTCTATGGTTCATTGATTTTGATCTCTGAAAATAATTCAGAGACTAAGAAAAAACATTTATTTTCAGCGGATAAAAAGTGGGAGGTTTTAAAATCTTTCTTGGTTGTAGACCTATAATTTCTAGCAACCTTGACAGGGAAGGGGTGGCATATGTCAGATAGATTGGGATTGAGGGGATCAAAGCTCAAACACGTCACGACTCCTCATTGCCTGAGTCATCTTCATCGTAGCAGCAGTCACCGTCCTCATCCTCCAGCTCCTCATCATCATAGTAATCGTCATAGAAAAGGTCGGACCCTTCGTCAGGAGGTGGAGCGCGTGTACGGACACAGTACTCGGCCAATGTGGTGGGCACCTTCACACCGTCACGCTCAGCTTCTGCCTTGGTGGCCAATACCTGTTTTCTGAGGAAAATAAATATATACATACATATGGTCATTTTAATCATACAGAAACTTAATGTTATTGTGTTATAATGTCAAACAGCATCATTAACAATGTTTATGCCCAATATTAACAGCATTTAGACATTGTTACGCTGTAGAAAGGCCTAAATTCCACAACCCTTTGGCTTTCCATACTATACATGGCTCTTGTAATTGGTTTGCACGCTCCACGTAAAAGCGTCTACATAATGAAGCGTCGTAACCCTTTGTGTGCTTGACCCTGGAATCTTACAGCTTTCATTCACAACATCGCCATTCCAGAAATGATTTCCAGAAATGTTACTAGGTCTTGAGGGGGCAAATTGCCAGTGGAGATTTTCCAGAATATTGACTCTGGCTCCACTTGACATATGAAAATTTCCATTTCTGGGTTAGACTGCATGTGTGAAAGGGGTTTTAGATACTGTGTGACTGTTTACCTGATGATCTCTGCATATTCCCGGTCCTTGCCCTTGCTGTCCCTCCATTTACGGTACATCACTGAGGCATCCACATTGGCAGGAGAGAAGGTGTTGGGCTCATTCAGCAGAGAAATCACACTCAGCAAAATGGTCCTGAAGGCACATGAACAAGTGAATGACAAGACAAACTGTGATTGAGCATTAACATCAATAATGTATATCTTAAAAACAACGACTTTGCTATTTCAAATAGCGTGTAAACAGGCTAATCAATTATTTAGAATTACTTAATCAATAGAGAACTGCACTTAATTTAGGAATAAACACGATTGCAATTCTCATCCAAGCCAGTTACCTCTCTGTTTCTTTCCTACTGATTCTCAATGGAGCTTTACAACATCGTGACACATCGTGAGCTTACACACATCGTGACATCGTAATATTTTGACCAGATTTAATACCAGTTCTGCTGCCCCAATGCAGCACATTTAAAAAAGATTGGATAGAAAATTCCAAATGTTTTTTTTTTTTAAAGAATGCACTGTTGAAAATGTGCATTGTTAAATTAGTTCTTATCCATCTCTCAGTGTCTCTCTCTTCTATTGGTAATAGTTGTAGTGCTGAGATGGTGAGGTACTCTTTAGTAAGTAGTGTACCCCACTCCACACTCTGCCCATTAATCATATCCCCCTTCCATATTGTCCTGCTCTGGCAATTCTGATTCACTCTCATCTTGAAATACAAATTCTCCTTCTATCTCTCTCCCTAGCTCTTATTTCTAATAAGAGGGCAATACAGGACAATCTCTCTTGCACCCCTCACCTTTGGTTGCTTCTGATGTTAGTGATCTATCATTAGGCTTATTCTGTGAGTATTTGGGGTAAATTGGGCTACAGTAGTTTTTTGGCATTGGAAATTTCTTGATGTGGCCTACTATTGCTGAAAGCATCATAGGGTAAAAATCAGTGTATTCAGACAAAGATAAGCTAAAGTGGTACTGTTCAGGAGCATGGTAAGAAATATTTAAACTTCTGCCAATGACTGGCAGAATGAGCCAAAAACACGTGTGTATTATGAATGTGTTTTTCTGTTAACTGTAAGTATGGATTTCATGTTAGTTTCTGGGAACTGCTGAAGAGGTTCCGCTGAAGAACAACATCATGTGATAAGGACACAAGGTGGGACAAGGGACAAGATTGAAAAACACGGGGGGGAGTTTGGAGATAGGGTTGCGGGGCTTGAGGAGAGGGGCACAGAGAAGCAACCAGAGTAAAGCACTTTGTAACCTGGTTTTGAAAAGTGCTCTACAAATAAAGTTTATTATTATTATTATTATTATTATTATAAAGGGACCAGTATTGCATTTTACAGCATGATGAGAGAAAATTAGAGTTTGCCAACCTGACATTCTGTGTGGGATTCCATCTCTCTGAAGGCAGCTCTCCACTCTGGGGGTCATCCACTGGAGGGTGAAGTATGGAGATACACACATCTCCATTCTAAAAAAGAAGAGAGAAAATCTTATCAATATCAGATACATGATGCTACCATTAAAGAATGAACAAGTGTGAGAAGAGAGTAAAAAGAACACACAAGTTGTGATAATATGGTACTATATGTTAATGATGCTATATACTATACATATATACACACACTACTACAATTGGGCTATGGTCAGAATAATTTTACACACCAACTATAATACTTACCTCATAGATGTTGGGATGCCACATCTTTGTTAGGAATCGAAAGGCAGGTGGGGAGTATGGATAGTCAATAGGGAACTTGATCCGAGCCTATGAAACAATAAATTGTATAATACATGTAAGCACATTATATTGCAGAATTATGATGTGATAACAGATTTTTAAAAATATTGTACAATAATCTAAACACGTAGTGTACTTACCTTAAAATACCCCCCTTCATAATGAGTGTTGGGGGGTCCAAAAATAGCCACTTCCCAATTGTACAAATCTGCTTCGTCTATTAATGTTATTTTGAATCCTTCAACAGGCTCTTCTTGGAGACTCTTCATTTCGAGCATAAGTGCTTTCTGTGAACTGGCTACATGAGAGGGGCCGTGTTGCGCCATAGCCGTGTAGGTAGTTTGCAAGATTATCTTGAGTCGACAGATGACGAATTTGTTTACTCGACCAAAGCTAGCCTCGCTAGCCAGCTGATCTGGCAATACTGAAAAACCTTTGTTTTCAATGCTAGAGACAATGAACAGGCCAAACCTGGCAAGCGGCGCACAAGTCAAACAAAAGCTTTGTTGATTTGTTCCACTATTTTACAAATCACTTACCAACATCAGTGCTTAGAACATGGTTAACTGACCAAAACATTGTGGCTAAACAGCGCCAGTAGCTCTAGATCAGTGACCTAGCAAGCCAAGCAGGGATAAGCCGTAAATCTAACGATAGCTGCTGGCTAATGTAAGCTAACAAGCTCTACCTTGTCGCCCATCTGAACCCGAGGGTCCAATAATTGCTAACTCGCTGCTTCCTCGACGCAAGTGCCGTATAAGCAACCGATACACGATAACTGTCGTTTTTAAGTCTTATCAAAACGTAACTTCAAACCCCATTAGTCATAAGTACACCTGATATCTGACTAGGAGCAGCTTGAATAAAGAATGTTGCTGAAAGGAATCCCCTCTCCCCTCAAAACAGGCAAAGGATCATAACATTTTCTGGGACTTGTAGTCCCCTTGTCGTAAATAAACAAATATATTTAAAACCAAACGGCATTCAGACTATATAAAGCTACGTAATCATACTACATAAATACTGTTACGTTTTATATATTAAGATAGATTAGGGTATGTTAAGTATTTTTCGAATCATTCATTTTAAAGTGATCATAGAGAACTACATTTGCCTCTTGTCTTGGTATCATGACAACACGAATGTTGTTTGTTTGTAAAAGCAGTTCTCATTCCTTTTCACGTTAAAATTATTTAAGAAAATGACATGTCTTTACAAAATGGCTTTATTTATGCAGCATCTAACGTGATAGATAAACTGCATACCTATCATGACAATGTATTTTGTATTTGTTTCTCTCCTCCGCCCCTCTATCACCGTGACGTACGTAATCTACGCCAAGATTAATGGAAAGCCCCTTTGAGATCCGTTTCTATTCGCCTGAGCAATAATTTCTGCAACCAATATATTATTCTTAGTAATAGTTATTGTTTTAAAGTTGTAAGTCAACGTATGTTTTTAATAATGTGTTTAATATTTGATCATATTAGGATATCAATATTGTATGCTTTAATAACATTTTAAAATGTTAGGTCTTATTTACGCGACGGATAACAATCCGGACCCAATAATAAGGAACATTCGTAATGGATTCGAAAAGTGGTCGACGGTCCCGTTCTAGATCTCGAAGTCGGAACCGAGAGTTGAAGATCAGGTCCAGACATAGCAGATCACGATCCCCAGAAGAGCGGAAACCTCGTAGTCGTTCCGCGGATAGAAAGCGAAATGTTCGGAGACGTGGACGATCTGGTAGCGGAGACTCCAAAAGCAGCAACTCTCCGGGCCGACATCGAGGGGCACATCCAACACGAGGGGCACAGCGTTTTAAAAGCAGATCGAGGGATCGATTAAGGTAATTGTGTGGAAAATATGTTTATCATAGGCAACAATTTGGACAAAAGTGTTAGCACGAATAGCCTAATCACATAAAATAAACTTGAACTCTGTCTTTGTCTCAGTTCTGATTCAGATGATTCTAAGGTGGGGAAGAGGCGAAAGCAAAAGGAGAGCCGGAGAGAAGCTCCAGGAAAGAGAAGAGGGAGGTCGCGGTCCCTTTCTGACTCGCATGGGGAGAGCAGTGACAGAGAAAGGAGAAGACAAAGGAGTCCTGACAGAGGGAGCCCCATCAGAGACAGAGATAGACGGAAGAGGGAGACAGATAGGGATAGATGGAGGAGCAATAGTAGAGATCGAGATAGAAAAGGAGACGGGGACAGAAGGCAGAGGAGTGAAGATCGGGAGCAAGGGAAGAGAGAGACCAGTAGAGGAAGGGATGACGGAGACAGAAGGAATCAACGCTCAGGTTCCCCTGACTCGTCTGATAGCTCAGGGTCAGATCGGGAGTCCCGTGGTAGTTCCCCTGGAGCCAAAGGGGCCTGGAACGTAGACAAGGAAGAGAAGAAAAAACAGAAAGAGATGCTGAAAGCTCTGGAGACACCAGAAGAGAAGAGGGCCCGAAGATTGGCAAAGAAAGAGGCCAAGGAGAGAAAAAAGAGAGAAAAGATGGGCTGGAGTGAGGAATACATGGGATACACTAACGCAGACAACCCCTTTGGTGACAACAACTTGCTTGGCACATTCAAATGGCAGAAGGTGAGTATGACAGCAGTGCACGGTAGCTTTTGATAAGCTTTTATTATTGCAGACGACAAGACGTTTGTTGTCATGTCCTGGCTTTGAAATGTATCCGAACCATGGTCTTGGTTTTGTGTATGTTTAGGCACTGGATAAGAAAGGCATCGGCCATCTTGGAGAGAAAGACCTGAAAGAAAGGAACAAACGTATTCAGGAAGACAACCGCAGAGAGCTGCAGAAGGTATGACTTATTAGTTTGCATTACTGTGTGCAGCTATAAGTGCATAGTATGAGGATAGGCTGTCATTTTGTGTATACAAGTGTATAATAAGACTCAGCCTGTCTGTATGTACATTCCCAGGGTGCTTTAACTTTTCAGTGATTGTTCCAGTCCCTGTGAAACATTGGGATGGCTGAAAACTTTGAATGCGAGTCAAAACGAGGCACAATACTGAATGAGAACTAAACGTATGTGCAGGTGAAGCAGCTTCGCCTGGAGAGGGAGCGAGAGAAGGCCATGAGGGAGACGGAGCTGGAGATGCTGCAGAGGGAGAAGGAGGCGGAACACTTCAAGACCTGGGCCGAACAAGAAGACAACTTTCACCTGCACCAGGCCAAGCTGCGGTTAGTGTACTCCTGCTGATATCATATGATATACATTTCATGTCCCCATCCCTTTGTTCTAGATTCCTACACCAGTTCTTCATTACCTGCATTGCCTAACAAACC
Organism: Polymixia japonica; assembly: GCA_900302305.1. Classification (NCBI taxonomy): domain Eukaryota; kingdom Metazoa; phylum Chordata; class Actinopteri; order Polymixiiformes; family Polymixiidae; genus Polymixia; species Polymixia japonica. The sequence continues at coordinate 24,209 of OMKK01009034.1, read as the reverse complement.
CCATGTGTCATGTGCCTAGGTCTAAGATTCGTATCCGTGACGGCCGTGCCAAGCCCATTGACCTGCTGGCTAAGTACATCAGTGCGGAAGACGACGATCTAGCTGTGGAGATGCATGAGCCTTACACCTTCCTCAACGGGCTTACCGTCACCGACATGGATGACCTGCTGGAGGACATTAAGGTGCGTATATCTGTTTGTTTGTATTCATTTCAAGTGTCAAAGGAGCTTGTTGATCGAAAGGGAAACGTGTGACTTTATGCTGTATCCTTTTTTTTTAATTTTGTTTTTTACCTGGTAGGTGTACATGACGTTGGAGCAAGGAAAGAACGTGGACTTCTGGAGAGACATGACCACCATCACAGAGGATGAAATCAGTAAACTCAGAAAACTGGAGGCTTCGGGGAAAGGACCAGGTACACAGGAACACCATATCGGCTTTTGAATCATAGTTCCCTTTTTCCCTAATCACTAATCTAATCTGACACACCGCGAGACTTTCACCTGTCCTGTTTTTGTGATCAGGGTGAACGGCAAACGTCAAGCACGGCGGTAAGTTGTGCTAGACCACCCGTCTAATGTTTCCGCTCATTTCTCCGACCCCCAGGTGACCGTCGCGAGGGCATTAACACGTCAGTTAGCACCGACGTCCAGACGGTGTTCAAGGGAAAGACCTACAGCCAGCTGCAGGCCCTGCACGTCAACATTGAGACGAAGATACGAGCCGGAGGATCCAACCTTGATATCGGCTACTGGGAGAGTCTGCTGCAGCAAGTCAGGGTCTACATGGCAAGAGCGAGGTATGTGTGTATGTGTGCGTGAACCCTCATTTGGGACACTGACCCGGCATTAAGGCGCACGTGTGATAACGCCATTACTTTATGTCTTAGGTTGAGAGAGAGACACCAGGACGTGCTGCGGCAGAAGCTGTTCAAGCTGAAACAGGAACAAGGAGTCGAGAGTGAGCCTCTGTTCCCCATCATCAAAGAGGAGCCAACAGATGACGAAGCAGCGTATGTTGCATGAGAACACACACCTGCCACACACACGGGAAAGAACACCACCACATAGGGACCTAGTGGCTCAGTTGGATAATGTGCACATCATATCTGTGCAGGTCACAATGCCACGGGCCCATGCTATAATGTTGTCGCAAGTCTCTACTCGCTTTCATGTTTCTGTTATAAAAACACAAATCCAACTCTTTGGGGGGAGGACTGCCTGTCCTCAAGACAGTGCAAACGCATGTGATGCTATCGAGCTCTGACATGTCTACATATCTTTATAACAGGACAGAGAGGGAGGGCGAGCAAGAGGAAGAGGCTGGTACGGAAGAGCCCGGCCCATCATCTTCCTCCCCCACAACCGGCCAGCGCAAAGAAAACGAGGAGGAGGAGGAGGCACGCCCAACCACGTCCACAGAGGGAGAGGCCAAGAACGACGAGGACGGGGGCGAAAATGGCAGCGAGAAGGACGGCGAGGAGAAGGGCGAGGTGGTGGAGGCGGTGTTGACGGAGGAGGACCTGATACAGCAGAGCCAGGCAGAGTATGACTCCGGCCGCTACAGCCCCACGCTGCTCACAAACTCCGAGCTGCCACTGGACACGCACACCATCACTCCAGAGGAGGACACACACAGGCTGCACCTGGCGCGCAGACAGCTACAGGTCACCGGTATGAGACCACGCGCACACACACACACGCCTAAGGATTTTTTTTTGTCAGACATTCGCTTTTGCTTCTGTCCTTCTATGATATCGTCCCTAACTTCCTCATTGCTGTCTCATGTTTCAGGTGATGCGAATGAGAGCGCAGAAGATGCCTTTGTGCGTCGCGCCAGAGAGGGCATGGGCAATGACGAGGCTCAGTTCAGCGTGGAGCTTCCCATCACAGGGAAGATGTATCTGTGGGCAGACAAGTACCGTCCCCGGAAACCCCGCTTCTTCAACAGGGTACACACCGGCTTCGAGTGGAACAAATACAACCAGACGCATTACGACTTCGACAACCCTCCGCCCAAGATCGTCCAGGGCTACAAGTTCAACATCTTCTACCCGGACCTGATCAACAAGCGTTCCACCCCGCAGTACTTCCTGGAGCCCAGTCCCGACAACAAGGACTTTGGGATTCTACGGTTCCACGCGGGACCACCTTACGAGGACATAGCCTTTAAGATCGTGAACCGGGAGTGGGAGTACTCCCACCGGCACGGCTTCCGCTGTCAGTTCGCTAACGGGATCTTCCAGCTGTGGTTCCACTTTAAGAGGTACCGCTACAGGAGATAGAATCCATGGAACCGTGATGCCACGCTAATGGACCAACATCCCTGCTACCAGGTTTTAACCATAGTACATAGATCAGACAACACACTCAAGATGTTTCGTTGTGATATTTTAGCTTAGCTCTTATGCCAAAGAGCAGCGTTTTTTGTTTCGTTTTGTTTTTACAACCCAGTCGGCTACTGTTGTCTGAAAAAGTAATTTGTATTGTATTCCAAAAGTTACCCATTAAAGATATTTCTCTTTCCCCTCCGTTCTTTTTGTTTTACGGCAGTTGAACATTGGAATTCAGATGAGTTTTTAAGTCAAACATTATTTGATGACATGGTGTTCGTTTTAAAATGCTATATGAATATGAAAGTTGCTTCCTGAAATTCAGTCAGTATTTCAAAACCAGATAACTATATCCATGTCTGTAATTCACGCATTCTTGGCAAGTCTAATCTTGCTGACAACTAGTAAAGCCTGTAATATTTACATGCTATTGAGACCACAAGGATTAGGGAGAAAAGAGATTTAATCCAGTAAAACCAAAACTTTGCAGCTATCCTCAAAAAGCAATTGTTTAGATGCGTTACAAATCAAAGAAGGGCTCTATTTACATCAACTGACAAATGAAACTGATATTTACAAAAATTCTTTCAATCCATAATGTAACGTCAATGTACATCTATTGGTGTAAAACAGACATCTGGTGAGACACATTTTAAAAACATTTACATTTGGCTAAAAAAAAAAAAACACCATAAATTCAAGTATGTCTGTTCTACTTATTTGTACATAAATCTAAGTACAGCTTTTTTTTTTTTTCTTTTTTTTGGTTTATTCAGTCTCAAAATGTGGTAGAGTCTCTCAAAAGAAAATTTCCATGGTAGGAATGTTTTCATTTCATACTCTCAATTGCTCAAGTAAGGTAAAGTTTCAATTGTTTTTCTTTTTTTAAATCACAGTTTATCTGATCAACCCAGTGGTTATGACTAGAAACCATTTTGGATCATTCTCGGTGACCAATCAGACAAAAATGATCATATATTTGAGTTTTTCAGATTTCAGACTCCTCGTCAATGAACTGCAAAGACACGCCGCCTTTAGCAACTTCAGTGTCAGCCTCCACCTCTGCACCAGTGTGGTTGTTGTTTCCGCTGCAGTTGTCTGTTCCAGACACCAGGGGCTCTGCCATCACGGGGTCCTGCGTTTCCCGATTGGTCACGGTGGAGACGTGACCCAGTGCCTGTTGGTTCTCTTCCCGCACTGCTCCTCTCTTGTCCCCGCACCTCCAGGGCAGAGGCAGGTGGCCTTTGTAGAAGTTCCAGCCCACGAGGGCGGCAAGAAGAACCACCAGGAGCCCCACTGTGACCTGCAATCCAGCCAAAGACGGGCCCTCTCTCTGGAATTGGGGTTCAGACGTTTTCCCTACTCCCCCGCTGGAGCCCGCAGGTATGCTGACCTGGTACTCGGCCACGGTGCTGGTGTACTTGTCGGTGTGGGAGCGCTCCAGCGACAGGCAGCGGTAGCGGCCGACGTCGCCGGCCGAGGCGTTGAGAATGAGCAGTCCATCTCGTAGGAACTGGAGGCGAGTAGAGGGGGTCAGGGGAAGGGCATCCCGCTGCCAACTCATCTTTGCCAGGTTGGACGACGGTGGACACTGGAGCTTTAGGTTACCGCCCACCCAGATGGACTGGTTTACCAGCTTCACAGGGTCTGAAGCAGATCATAGAGATTAGATAGCGCATGTGTCTATTTAACACCATCCCTCATGCAACTGTGGTTCTGCATAGCTCCATAGGTAGGAGTGTGATCCTAACACTGCCAGGCTTAAAGGCTCAGTTCCCACTAAGACTGCTAAAAATGTATGCACTGATGGTACGCTAGGACGCTTCAGGTTAAAGCATCCTCTAATTAGCGTGTTATTTCACGGTAAACTCACCAGAAGCCGGGCAGAGAGAGGCATTTCCTTCTTGCACACTCTGGATTAGTTCTCTGGGGAGAGAAGAGTGATGCAGCAATGAATCCTGGATTTTGATATAGCAGAAAAGCAACATAAAGATAGCTGCCTACCTTTTTGCATCAGATAGGGCGGTACATTTGGAGGCAGTTCTGTCCCAGCCACAGTATGGATCTCTGGCTAAAACACAGTCCATACAGGATAAAGACCTCCCACAGATGGCCGGTGGAATCTGCACTGCTCCGTACTCAGAACCCGCATACAGTTGCCCCTGCAAACATGGTGATGCAAATTAGTGAAGTGTAATAGTGATTTAAATCAACCATCGATATGCAAAGTAATTGAACCAGGACGGAGCTTTGCGTTACCGTGGCGTTGGAGAATCTGAGGACTTTGATTGGCTCTGGGGTTTGGAAGAGCTGCACTTCCTCTATGATGAACATCTCTCGATCGTAGTTCACAGCTTTCAGCAAGGTGCCTTCCTCTGAACACAAAAGGAAGCTATATTAACTTAGTGTGCTACTTGATCAAAGGGCAGCAACAGCAGCGATATGAGTTGGGGGAAAAAAAAAAGAAGGAAATTTCATGAAGTACAGTTGATGCTGCACACAGAACCAGCCAGACACATACACACCTGTGCCTATGAACATGACCTGGTACTTCTCGCCGTCCGCAGCCTGCACTTGGTTTATTATGATGCGGGAGAACTTAGCTCCCCTCCGCACCAGCAGCGGCCTGTCTCCTATTGGCTGGACAGCCTGGTCCATGAGCGGCCTGTCTCTGATGAACTGAAGGGTCCGGTCTGGGAGGTCCAGTGTCTCAGTAATGCCCTGTTTACGAGCCTCATTGTCTATACACTGGAGGGGGAAGAGAGGCAGAGGGGAAGTGAAGAGAGAACAACATAAGTACAAGGAAAGCTAGCTTCCTGCCAGGCCACTTGTAAAAGAGCAGACCTTTGAGATCTCACACATACACACACAAAGACACACACACAGATCAGCGAGCAGACTCACAGCTCCGGGCCGAGGGGAGGGGACATCTCCGCTGTACATCACCCACTTCACAAAGGAGGTTTCCACGGGTACCGGGGTCTTGTACTTCCCCTCCGAAAACAACTGTCTGATGTCTGAGACGCGGTAAGCACACACTGCGGACAGGGCCGACGTGTCCCTGGAACCCAACCCGCACGCCCAAGGACACGCGAGCCGGCAAAATGTTAAGACGAGCGCATGCAAAACAAAAACCCAAAAATTAACAAAACCAACCCCCACCCCCGTAGTTCCTTTCATCTAACTTACGACTGCGGAGTGAAGACGGCGTAGAACCGGCAGCTCCTCCAGTGTTGCTGGGGCTCACACCAGAGGTACGTGTCCTGGATGACGTAGGGCAGCTGGGACTCCAGCACTGGGCACTCCACTCTGGCCTTCAGGAAGGATGTCCACTTCTTCTGCAAGGTCCTCTGACCCCCAAGGTCCCCCTGAAAGAACAGACAGACATGAAAGGACAACAATGGCAAGTGGAAAAACACAACCGCAGAATGCCGCGTTAGCGGGGGAAGCCGGGGCCACACAAGGACACAGAGTCGAGCAGCGGAAGGGACCGGATACACACCACAGAGGAAGAGTGGCAAACAGGTTGACATTTAGTTAGCACCTCACTGAATCACGCAGGCAGCCGTCTTCTCAACTGAGTTGAATCGTGAGATGTATATGTTGTGGGATATGGGTGCTCCGACATCCAGATCAAACTATACAATTGAACCATGTAGGCTTAGACCTATTCCATTATTCCACGAAGGTGATTTCTACTTTTGCACAAAATATTCACAGTAGATTACGGCACTTTCAATGATTTATGTCCGTTTTCAAAAACTATCAGGGCTTCATTCACAAACTTTCAAGGACTTTTAAGCCCTGTATGGTAAACCTTGAGCGCGCCCACCTTGCAGACGCGGGCCACGCGGGAGACCACCAGCTTCTTGTAGAAGTCGTACTCCACAGCCGTCTCACTGAAGAACAGGTATACCTTGTCGTCGTCGCCCTCAGCGCTGTTCTCGCTCTCTGGCATCTGGGCCATGGAGATGAAGTTGGGCTCTGGGGAGAGAAGACACGCGTTCACTTTGACTTAACTGCCGGAGTCCGTACATTACAAATTAGCAGTGTGGAATACTTACCGCCAACGTAACACAATCAAAATTCATCCAGAGACACAGACGCCCCTTTGCGTTACCGCCATGAACGCTATTGCGTTGACGTAGCGCCCGCACATTAGAAGTCGGTGATCTGTAGAACAGTGCAACGTGGGCGTATCTTACCGTGCAGCCAGGAGCTCTTGAACTCGGTGCGTACGGAGACGGAAGAGCTGCGCATCACCACCGGCTCGGAGCCCAGGAAGTTCATTGAGGTGGCCGAATACAGATCCTTACCTGGCAGGACGGTGAGCACAGAGGGTCCAAACATGAGAAAAACCTCGGCGACAGGTAACGTTTTGCTTCCCCCCCCGTTTTCTTATACTCTACTCTCATTGCTACTCACCAACCATGACGGAGGAATATCTCTGGAAGGGGTCAAACGGACACTTTCCTTTCCCGTCCTCTCCTTTCTTCTCGAGGGTCAGCTTGCCATCAGCATACGACTACAGAGGCAAATAGCAAATACTTACGAGGGAAAAGGTGAGATGGATAGTCAGCACTGTGGCGAATATTGTTCTAAGTTTGTCTCACCATAACGTCACACTCTGGGTCGAAGGCATTGGTTCCACACACATACATCCTTCCATCCTCCATTGTTTGCAGGACCCTGATATAGTTCTTGCACTCTATCTGTAAATGCATTTTATATGGATGACTACATACAATCTTCTCCATATTCAATCAGAAATAACCAAAAGTACAAGGAATAGTTAAAATGACTCACCATAGGATCTTTCCCTTTGTGTCTACACTCCTCCCTTTGCTTATCTGTCACTTCCCATCTCACCTATTAAAAAAAAAAAAAAAAAAAAAAAAAAAGGGAGACATTAAACTTGCCTGATCTAACGAGGCTTCACAGTATTGATAGATATAGAACGTTTTATTAGATTTTTGCTTTAGCCGCGGGCAGCGTGTATTCCTCAACACGTTGTGGCCCCCGGGTTAAGAAAACGTTCTTGATTTGAAATGTGCCTGGTTAACAGAGGGGCTCTTACTGAAGCGTTCTTGTTGGAGATCTTGTTGAGGTCAAGAGCGTAGATGACCTCCCTGGCCCCCAGCACTAGCAGGCCCAGGTCTTCCCTCAGCAGCATGGTGGAGTAGTTCCACACCCCCTCCTCACGGAACAGGTAACCGTTATCCTCTAATGATGACATTTGGTTACCTTAGCGACTAACAAAGGACGCAACCCTTTTTTTTCTCCAGTTCGTTAACCCAAACTTAAAACCATTGGACAAAGACAGACTTGTCACACAAGACTCTGGTTCTGTGAGACTGACACAACACATCACAACACTTACTATGATAGTCAACAGTTTTACGAGGGACACAGTCCAGCGGTGAATCTTCATCCAGCATCAAAGCCAGGGGGAGGAGCCAAAACAGACACAGGGCCAGCAGAGGATACATGGCTCCTTTGTTTGAACTGCGAGGAATTGAACCTATGTTGAATAACCTAACAAGCTATCATACTGTGATTAAGGCACGAAGTGGCATCAACTGGTTGAAGTAGTAAGTGTCGACTGGAGGGTACTGGCCCCTTTACTGGCCTCTCTCCGCAGGCTGTCCATGGCAAGATGGATGGCACAGACCTAAGAAACAAAGAGAGCAGAGCAGCTGAAAGAGCTGAGGTTGTGCGGATATTGCAGTGATGTCTGCAAAATGACAGACCACAACGTCTCACAGAGAAGTGAGAGCGCATGTGTGATGGAAGCGAGATAGGAGAAGAGGAAGTGAGATGGGTTGCAGATTGTTAGATTGCATGAGACAAAGACAAAGTGAGAAAAGGAAGGTGGTAAAGGATGGCCGGAGAGTGCAGAGGGAGCTAAAAATCTGTGCAGCAGTAATTCTGTCAGTCCCATAGTGATGGTAATGTAGGGCCATGAAAAGCATTCAGCAGGGGTGCAGGGATGTCAACTTCAGCTCTCCTGCAGCACTAAACACAAGCACACAATAAGAGATTCCCATAGAATACCAAAGCCCGGTCTGGGCAAGAGAGGAAAATAACCCAGGTCTGTCACAATAACAGCTGTTACACACTCTGACGGCAAAGACTTTGGTTGGAACTCCATGTTTCACAACAAGCTCAAGTAGATACACGCTTTATCCTAAATAAAACTACAAAAATACCTTAACGAAAGCCTGGAATTATTTGCTTCGACACCAAAGCGATTTATGTTGAATTAGCTCGCAATAAAAAAAAAAAACTTGTCTGGTCTTTCCTCTGACTTGTGTAGTAGTATTTATAAGCTACTAAGCAGGTGTGTGAGTCCTTGACTGATGAGCTGTGGCATGTTAAAGAATGTAGCCCCGATAAGATGTTTCACATATTTCGCCCTGGAGCCACAACCACTATCAGTCAACACCCATCTGTACATGTCCTACCTTGGCTTTCACATTCACACTATGAATATAAACCAAAAAAAAAAAATAGTTGCAATTAAAAAAATCTGAATCATATGATAGTAAAAGTCAGACCCTCTTCAAACCCTCCGCACATGTAGACTAGCGACGGACACATCGACTCACCTGTGTAGACACACCCAGAGCTGCGACCGCGTCTCTTTGAAATAGAAATTAAAACCTACACGTGTAAAACCTAAGTCTACGTTTCTCTCCCCCCCCGATAACAAAAAACGACGATATCGTACAACCTAGTAAGGAAACGTAAACTCATCACAAACATAAACAAACAATCCTCCGATGCCTACCTTGAAATTTGAAACTTCGATTAAACCTTGCGACTTCCTCAAGGCTGCGTGAGAAACGCCCCGGGTTCACTCTTCCAACACACACACACACACACGCACACACACACACACGCGCGCGCACACACGCACGCACACACACACACACACACACACACACAAATACACAAAACTACAACCAAGCGCTTCC
>OMKK01008991.1:13566-26606 GCA_900302305.1 Polymixia japonica | reverse complement strand
TGCTTGTGTGTACAGCACTGACATAAAGAGCTAGTTTCTGGCTCAGAAACATCATTTACAATAGCGCGTCTCATATCAAAGTTACTATGAGGCAAAAGCCCTGAGGATAGAGGTTAATACAACGGAGGCTCTGCAGCAGAAGATGCAGAAATAAAAGCACCTTTCAGTCATAAATGTCTGAAACACGACTGAAACTGCAAGACTTTTATTTTGATACGATACTGTTGATAATTCAAATGGCAAAAAGCGGTCTATTACATCTTCTCTTGTTCTAGAGACAACAGTACGATAGATAAGGCAAGGTGCCAAGGGGAAAACGATAGTGTTGTGAGGGAAGGAATCAAGGAAGGGATTGGTAGACTAATAAAACTTCCTTTACTCTGCAACACCTGGATGTATACCGTTTCATTTCACTTTTTTCTCCAGGTCTACTCTCTCCTTGTAAAACTAGCTCTCAACACCAGCACTCACTGACCTCAGGATAGCCTCACCAACATGAAAGGCCCTTTATCTGTTCCAGGTGTGGGCAAGACTCACACTGTGAACGTGTGTGTGTGTGTGTGTGTGTGTGTGTGTGTGTGTGTGTGTGTGTGTGTGTGTGTGTGTGTTTGTGGGAAGAGTACACCAATTCAAAGACTATAGTAAACTGCAGTTATATAGTCAGAATACTGGTATTGCAATGTAATGGTTTATGGCGTGCAGATTGTCAGACTGATGGATTGCAATCATGTGCAAATAGTTAACACTACACACACATACACACACAAAGGGTTTGATATTAAGAATCTAAAAATTGAGCAGTTCATTGCTCACTAATGATGTTTTCTGACTCATGTCATATTTGTTGTCTCCTAATTTGTTTTATTAAACATGTTTCTGCTGTGCCAAGCTACAACACATTAAATTAAGCTTGTGTTGTCGTTCTGCTGACATGGACATATTAGGAATACTTAAATCTATTTGGGTTTATTGATTTGGTTCACTTGCTCACTTGTCAGGCTGGTGTGGTCGTGTCACAATGAGATATGTAAATACATCAATTCATCATTAAAGAGGCTACAGACACAAGTGCGAGATTTTGGCAATTCCTTGACTTTCCTAGTGATATTTTTATATCACTGTCGCAAAGATGCAAAAAGATTTACAAATAATTAGTTTAAGTTTAAGTAGTCAGCCATCTTACACTTAATGCATTTTCGGAGTTCCCTATGCTTTTAAAAGTTTCACACTGTTTACAAAACAAACAGAAGTGGGGCAACATGACCATTCAAATCAATCGCGGATTGTGTCTTTAAAGCAAAGATCCTGTCTGTAGTGGCTCTTGCTCTCAGAGGAAACCGCTTTTTTCTTGCCTTCCTCCTTTAGTTTAAGTGTACACATTCCTTTAAAACATTATGATAACAGACCCTTAAGGTCATTTTAAAAGGGACACATAAATAAATAACTTTTTTTTGTTTTTTGACAGGTCTATATTCAACCGCTATCAAGAACATACTGCCTCTCAATACAGTTGTCACTCTACCCTCAACGCCATTCTCCATCGCCTTTGACAATCACATTACATTCATAAACAAGGCGACATCATCACGGCATGGAGATGTTGTGCTGTCAGGGTTCCGCACTGTTCTTGACCTTTGCACTAATTTGATCATGTTGCTCCAACTAACCAACGTCAATCCAAGTCACCTAATCCCTCCCATCACTGTGGTTATTTTGTAAGGAGCTGACATGCTACATTATGGATGGTCTGACTGCCTGTCAGCCAGCCAGGTTAAACTTAGCCTGGGGTAGACTTGGATAACCCACTGCTCTTTTCCATGAAAACAAGACAACTTACATCTTTCTGGATTAAGAACACCTTTCTGCTCCAGTGATGAATTACTGACTTTTATTTTAGATGTCTTTCTAATACTGATGAGGTGCCAGTGAGAGTCAGTGCTTTGCAGCGTGCAAGCGGTGCAAGAACGAGTATGTAATATATTGTTATGTAACAATGAGCATTTCCAGCACCATTCCTGTAAACCTGCTTTGTTTGGATTTCATAATTACACAAAAAAAAACTCAGTTCTCAAATTGGAGGCATCCAAAGACCAGGTTATCAAGTCAAATCTAATAGTTATTTTCCTGAAAAGGATATATGGTTTGCAACCATGGTTGAAAACATAAATTAAACAACTTGATGCTTGACATGAGACAAATCATACTAATCAATGTACACAATCAGAGGGGGCAGACAACAAGATATAACAACACCATAATAATAAAACCAACTCGGAAAAAGACACAAACCATAAATATTCAGAGCTAAACAAAATGCATCATCATTCAATATAGTATGAAACAATACACATTAGTATAAAATAATTTTTTACAATGAATGAGTCAATGAGCCATGGTCTTCGTCTTCAGTTCTCTGAAACACAGCCCTTGGGGTGACATCTCAAACTCCACCTGCATGACTAGGACAGTCAAGGATGACATCAGTCTTCTATGGCTGTCAAAGAGCTCCATCAAACCACCTTCTGACCAGTGAGCTACCATGTTGCATCTTCCATTGACTCTAGCTGAGAAACCAGTGGCTGCTTTTATTATGGGCACTTGTGTGTCAAATTTGGACCTGCAGCCAAATGCCAGCCAAAATGTTAAGCTTACATAGATTTTCTCCAATTTTTCTGTAATATATTAAATGTAAAAAATAATTTCTACCCATACCATTTGGATATATGAATATTTCCATTATACTGATAGCTGAATATTTCACTGAAATATATATTTATCATATTCTATACATTGTTATGTATTTTAGATGTATAGTACATGACATAAAATGGCTACGGAGCAAAGCTGCCACAAAAGATCTTGGAGACTAATTGATTGAGACAGCAGTGGAAAAAATTCTGTTCACTGATTGCCAAGACTGAGAGACACATTCCTGCTCAATATATTTGGAAAAGAAATTCTAAATTTAAGCCTCTCATGGGGGGAGCACATGTTACATATGCACGTAGGACTTTAAAAATCATCATTTCCTCCTTCCTTGGTGCATGACATAACAACAACAACACAAGCACTTGCTGTAGCAGGGTGTACTATTGAAATAGATCCTAGGATTATAAAGTATTTATGTATATTCAAATTAATAATCATCGTTTAGTGGAATAAATAGCATCCTGTATTTATCGGTTTGTCAGTCAATTATATGATGTGCATGTATTGATGAGGCATTGGCTGTCAGAATAACTGTATTAATAGTCTACACACAAATGTCAAGAGGTTATTAATATAAATATATACATAAATAATATATACATGTAAATAACTACTAAATATTTATTGCTTAAATATAATCACTGAAATGATAACAAAAAGTATGGTTGGTCTCACAGAGCACAATAAGGGAAATAAACATGCTTGGAATTTGGTAAAATGAAAAAAAAAAGATCAACAAGCCATGAGTTCATGTTTAGGATTCTCAGCTTTATTAGAAAGCTGGGTCTAATACAAATTCTAAGACAACTTTATGGACATATTTGTTGTCTCCTCTGGGAAATGAACAGTGAGAAAATAGTTTTCTACAGACCTGGAAGATTTAAAAGAGTTAAATTAAGCATGTGAAATCATAATAAGCCTCACATGTAAAAAGCAAATTCCAATACATTTGTCACAATTAGAAGTTTGCCATGATTTGTTGCTAACTGCTTTGATTCATGTTTGCAAACAAATCATGTTTTATATTTCCTGTGGTCCTCTCCTGAACCAAGACAGGCAGTTTTTTGGCCCTTAACCAATTTGTCTGAATAGCTCTGCAGTGCACCACACAACACCAGACTCATTTCCCTTAATCATGGAGTATATAGAGAGTACAGGGAATACAATAATGTATATTTATTGGACACACAGCAAAAGTACAAATAGAATCCATTACACATCATAAACACTGTGTCTCCACAAACATGGAGAAATGGGAGAGAAGCAATACAATGATAAATAGGAACCTACCTGGGCTTTTGTGTGCACCCCAGACAGTTTTTAACGCATTGTTTTTCTGATTAGTTACTTAGGTTAATATTTACCGAAACCAAAACATTACACACTACATGAACTTGTGCTGCAAAAAGTAGATTGTGTTCATTGCTAGATATAAAAAAAAAAAACACATTTATTTGTAAATTCAATGCCAAAACATACATCACACTTAATGACACTGTATATACATATAGTTTTTGAATGCATTTTATATCATTTCAAAAGATGAGCATTTAATGGAAAATTACGAAAACCTGAAAAGCAAGCAGTTGACTTAAAAATTATCTGAGGTGCGTACTAAACCCCAGGTATGTGAAAAGAAGCCCAGAAGTGTTCCAAAGTGAACTTCCCCTTTAAGATTTCACAAAACAAACCCATGTCTCTACTTCATGACCCCGCTTATGCTTGCTTAAGTTAAGGTATGTCTGGCATGTAAAGGGGTCAGTGCCTTGATGACTGCCCTGACCAGGCCTGTTTGCACACGGCAACATTAGTCTCTCTTTATGTACTGACTGTGTCTTCAATGACCCTAAGCACCACAACAGAAAGTACATTCCCCTCATTTCATACTGCGGGTCATTCCAACAGGGATATGACAACTGGGTCAACTACGAATGCCCTAGGTCACATTTAACCACAAACGTACAAGGGATACATCTTGTATACAAGGGATACAAATACATCTGAATACTCTCTTTCTGTTGACTTCCAGAGAGAACTCGAAAATCTGCAGCAAAGTACTCACTAAAGTACCACTGCAGTCCTGGGTGGGCGGGCTTTGTCTCTCATTGCCCGCCGTTGTCACCCCACCACCACCTGTGTTGCTTGGTGCATGGCGGTCAGTAGTGACCAGCGTGGGTAATGAGGTGAGCAGACATTCTAAGCCCTGCTTATCAATCTACCACAGGAGGAGAGACAAGGGAACAAGAGGAGCAGATTGGGGGCTTTCCATGGTGGAGAAGATGCATGGCCTTTTTGGCAGGCCAAGCCAGTTTTCACATGGGAAGCTGGTTACAGAGGCCTTTGGTTAGGCCTCCTGAGGAGGACAGGGAGAGGCAGGAAGCCACTAATGAGAACAGAAGCAGTTTAATATGGCTGTGTGTGGTGTACCGTATGCATGCCAGGTCAAGTAGAATAAAGGTGTGTGTGTGTCTGTGTCTGTGTCTGTGTCTGTGTCTGTGTCTGTGTCTGTGTCTGTGTCTGTGTGTGTACAAAGTTATCTGCATGCTCAATGCAACAGAAACCCTGAGCGGCAAGCAATTTTATTATTAGTATTATTATTATTATGGTTTTTATTATTATTATCTGTCCAAAATCTAAGACGTTTTTACATATTTCACAACAGCAACATTTTCACATGCATTCTTTAGATCTAGGGAGATCAATCAAAGCCAACTAAAACAGAGTGTCATTGCAGCTTGACCCATGATTTCTTTATTACAGAAGACTGTGCAGAGAGTAGAGAGAAAGCTGATCCTTGTTCTCTGCAGTTTCAACACAAGGATGTATTTGTAAACAAACTGTCACAAACATCTGTCATCCAAGACTCATCAAGTTGGTCAAAAATCAGGTTCATAGCATGAAGAGAGATGGTTAACAAACTGAGGAATTTCCGTAGTCTTGGGGCCGGATGCCGCTATCCTAGAATTTCTTGCTCTTGAGGGAAACCCAGCTGATATATCCCATGGGGAAAGGTCTTTAAACTAAGAAACAGTTTTACAGTCATTTGCAGGGTGTTACGTATCTGTAATCATTCTTGATGTGGTAGGCGTTGGATATCATAGCCTAAAACCTAATACCAGACCATATTTATGATTGTGTGATAACCCTTTAGAGTTGTGGGCTGGTAAAATAAGGGACATGATCCCCCCTCTTAGGTTCAAGGCCACAGACATGGCTGTGATTACAATCCAGCTTGCTGACATTTAGCAGACTTCACAAAAATTAGCTGCAGTGCATAGACTGCCAACAGAGTGTGACTCGTGTATTCATATACTGAGCCGTCTACAGTGGCTATGGTCTGGTAGCAATTACGACTGGCTCTAACTGTTGCTTAAATCGCCACTATTACTAAAGTTTAGACTAGATACAGAGATCCTGGTTAGTTTTGAAGCACCTCTCACCTACTTAATTGATCAAATTTAGAGAACTTGAATTCAAACTCTCCTTTTTTTTTTTAAAAACATATTTTTTATTTTTTATTTAACCTTTATTTACCCAGGCGAGCAATTAAGAACAAGTTCTTATTTACAAATGCAACCTGAACCAAAGAGCAAAGGCGTGCTAAAAGTAAAAACAAGGTTAATATTAAAACGAATCCTAAGGTGATACGGCCCTTTTTAGGACTGCTGCGTATGTGTATATGTATGTAATTAAATACGTTTGCAAGGGCTTGTGCAGTGGTCCCCCATTCAAGAACTCCCTGATGATTTTCCAAAAGGTTCCACGATATTCAACGGTTTGGATATGGAAGCAATTAAGGGGGCCGTGTCCACGCCAGAGGGCTCGCTGTATGTAATCCAAACCCATCTCGTATAGCCCCTTTCTGTCTGAGCCACACTCTCATCAAAAGCCATTATGATAATAATATGGTCTTGTATAATAGAGATATCTGCAGTCCAGGAGCGATCTGGTGGTCCTCATTGTCTGCTTATAACTGTGAACACTCGTATTCAATCCAATCAGTCGGCATTACTCCAGGGCTAACTTTTGAAGTCTGATCAAATCCAAGAAGGTTTTTTTTTTTAGAATGTCTGCTACTTAGCGAGAGACATACTCCTAAAGCTATCAGTATAATGGACTGTGATACTTTATTGATCCCTGTAGGGAAATTCGCTTTTTGCTTGTCCCCCCTCCTCTACAGGGAGGTCAGTGTCAGCTACAGAACAGCGCTCTTAGGAGCTGCCTTGCTCGAGGAAGATTGTTTGCCAATGTTTGCGCGAGCCATGAACCCAGGTCCCCCGGTCGACGGGTGGTCTGCGTATTCGCTATGCAACACTCTTGTATGTGTTTCTGTTGCCAATACAAACTTGTTATATTACTCTTGCGGGTAAAAATGAACCACGGCTAATTTCATTTAATGTGCGTTATCGCTGAATTGGAAAGCCTTGCCAGAACACATCACTGAAAAATTTGAAGACATTTACATTTAAACGTTTCAAGAAAGTGATATTTGATTCGTGCTGTTTCGCTCCAAAATTCATCAAGAACACGGTGTTAATGAAAATGAATATCCGCTTATTCATCCTCACACAGTCAGCTCTCCAAAACCAATGTTCCTTGAAATTAGCTATTTTTTTACCACTATCACCCAGAGCATTGATCCATTACCAGAGCTCAAATTGAGTGGCACCTTTTTATTCTAATTAAGAAAACAGCTTCATAAGCACACACCTCCAGAACAGAGGGAGAAACGGAGGCTTTAGGAGAAGAGATGGGGGCGTGGTAAAACGAACAGAAGGGACCCGGACAAAGACACCGTAGGAGGGAGAGTGTGAAAGACAGACTGGATGGCAGAGAAAGGGAGCAGCAGAATGGAGACAGAAAAAATAAAAAATGAAAATGTGCAAAGGCTCAGAGTTTCTCCTCATTAGCAGCTGATCAAGCGAGTCGCATTAATTGCCAGCAGCCCAAAGGGAGTTGGAAAGGCAGAGCGGAGTGGCTGTCAATCAGTATCCCTAATACAGGAAGTAAGTGAGGACAGAACATTGGGTTCTCTGAGTGACTAAGGCTATTGAAATGGAACTTGTGTTGGAGAAGGTGGGGCTTCTTAAAAAAAAAAATTACAGGAAAATGTGATGACATTTGATGCCTTGAAGACAGAGCAGAGCGTGTGGGGTTGTAAGAT
Source organism: Polymixia japonica (assembly GCA_900302305.1). Lineage (NCBI taxonomy): Eukaryota > Metazoa > Chordata > Actinopteri > Polymixiiformes > Polymixiidae > Polymixia > Polymixia japonica. The sequence goes on along the minus strand of OMKK01008991.1, from coordinate 18,733 downwards.
GTAGATGAAATTACAGATTTATTTACAGTTCTGCAGTGTGGTATTCTTGACAAGCCGGGCGATGCAAAGTCTCCGCAGTAATAAATTTGCATGCGCGCGCGCGCACACACACACACACACACATAGATACAGTACATCCACTCAAGCTTGCCTACACATTTGCATTTGTGTTCGCGCGCGTCCGATATATCGCTCAGCCGTAACTGCAACCATGTGGTCTCATCATAAAAGAATTTGAACTTCTAAATATTTATGTGCGCCAAGTCGTCCCCCTACACATTTTTACCATATTCATAAAAACTCTGCGGAGTTTGTCTGTATTGGGTAACATCTATCATGCGTCTGACATGCTGTATTTAGTACGCTGATAGTAACCTTCCCTAAGTTTCTACAAAGACAAGACCTACTCCTGAATCAGTGATGAGTAAAGGATAGTGATTCTCTCCGTTCTGTGATTCTGTGTACTTTTCCTCTCGAATGGGATCAGGTTTAAATCACTGTGTGATAAATGTTATAAAAGACGATGACCATGAATTGTTTTGAGATCCATTTTGATCAACAGCAAAGAGGAGAACCTGATGTTAGCTTCCAGTGGGGAGTGAAAATGTAGTTTGGAAAACTTTTCTGTCTCACAGTTTCGAGTTCAGCGAATGCTAGTCATCCATCTCTCTTTCAGCGGTTGTGAACGAGACCAGACCTATTTATGAGGTATCTACAGAAATACTCCGTCTGTGTCTCTGTCTCTCTTCCCTGCTGAAGGATCTCATGGTCCTCAACAATTCTCAGGATGAAAATATCCTCCCTCCTCGCAGGGGCTTGGCCGTGGTCAATGTCAAGAGAGCTATCTGTTCAGCCTTTATTTGGGGATCTATTTACAAATTTCCATGCAAAGTTTATTTTGACTCGTGTTCTCCTTTTTCTCTCCATGTTTCTTTCGGCAAGTCCTCCCAGAAGATTATCAAATGATCAATGCCATGGAGAGCCATTGTGCTCTGAAAGGAGGAACAGTCCAAGAGACACAAAGTTCACATGCATGGAAAGTTCTTTTCGTCTGGTGCCTTTTGTCTGCTATCTGCTGCAGGTGTGTCTCATAACCTTTAAGATTCTAATCCTTGCTATTCCTGAAATCATCTTCACAGCATCTGTGTTTCAAACCCGAAGCACAGCGCAGGGTAGATCCCTCCGTTCATTCTGCTCGCAGTGTGTGTGTGTGTGTGCGTGTGTCCGCATCTTTGTGTGTATATTACCACCTAAACTTCCCAAACTGTGGAACAGAGTTTGAGTGGTAGTTTAACAAGTTAACTTTCCACAGTTCGTGGAAGAGCCATAAATCAGTCACATATCGTCCAGGTTCATGATTACCTACAACACTCTCAGCACATCAATGGAATCTGTTACCGGTTATCGACCCGTCCACAGAGATATATATATATGCCCACGCACTTTGAAAGCTCCTGGTGGCTCAGATTTAGATTTACAATGGCAGCCAAAACATATGACCCCATAAGTACAACCTGTACCTTTGGGGCCGATAACTCTGTCCGGGACGGAGAGCATCTTTCTTCTTCTCAAGCGTGATCTGATGAAGCCCCGTACTGCCGGCTGTACCGGGTTTGGTAAATACGCCCACGCAGCGCGCCACGCTTGCGTCTCCCTCACGTCTCGAATGACTATCGACCCTCCCCAACAGGTGTACCAGATTAAACCCTTGTCCACCAGACCTTGCATGATACATCTGCGTAATGTGGACGGCAGCTGACAGAAAGCTGCACGGACAATAATGAGACCGGTTTATTTCCAATACACCGGTCCACATGATCCGTTCCTACTAATCCGTCCGGTGAGCGTGATTGTGCTCCGGCCCTATCGCTCACCCTATCGTTCACTAAACCGCCTTTCAACCGTGGTAGGAATGCAGTCGGCCGAATCAGATGTTTTGCTGCTAAGGGATGTGATAGAAAACCACTGACCGCTGCCCTGTAGCACTCGCACAAACCACGTACAATTTACCACAGAACGAGGTTTGCATGAGGAGAAGCCTGTTCTCTGCGCCGGCAGCATTTTTTTCCCTTCCACGAGGAGCATGTAGCGACTTTGACTAAGCGGAAAGGGGTTCCTGGGCTCCTGGTCGTATTATCAGAAAGCTCTTGATGCTTTTTCTTGTTTTGCTAACCCACATCAATGTCAGATGTCTGGGTTAACAAAACAGAGCTAAGACGCTGAGAGAGAGAGTAGCTCTTCCCATAGAAATTGTATTTTCTATAAATACGTCGTCCAAACATGCTGGAACGAAGGCCTCCTGTAGACAGAGCCTCCAGGCATATCGTTTTTAATTGTATTGTGTATATTCTCTTAAATCACTGGATGCCTACGTTTTCCGTAAAAAGCGGCAAGCTTTTACAGAGTTTAGACACGCAAAATGAGGAATAAAAGATATTTGTGGGGTGAGCACAGTCCACCTGGCTTTCCAAGAGAACACACGTCCCTCTTCTTTAATGAAATAAGTAGATTTGATCTTGTTCCTACATCTCAGAGGAAATGAAAAATCAATGGTGTGGACAACTTCTGCATGTGTTATACTCATTGCTCATCTGTCTCAACCTCTTCACCTGTCTTTTTTTTTTCTCTTCCAGCCTGTCAGGGTTCGCAACGTATAAAGCCCCAGGCAAAAGGATATATTTACTGGTTTTCCTCAGAACATTCGGAGAAACTAACAGCGATTGACGCAGGCCAAGCTAACATTGTAGTTCTCCCAACTCAATAGGTGTTCGTTAAGACTGCCTGACTAACCAGGGTCATGTCACCTGTCTCCATTTCCTGTTCTTTTGATCAGCGCATGAAAATGGATGGCCTTACTTTACTTTTCTAAGCAAGCAGTATTCAGGAGCATATTCAGGAACGTTTTTCTTTTCATTCTTGCTTTTGTGTGTTTAGCAAAGCATATGTGACTGGTTTTGGGCGGGGGGGATCATATCATGTGCAAGAACAACATTTTCTACAGACATGACATAATTTCTAGGTATCAGCTCTTCAAAGCACATGCCTTGACTTTATGTTTTGTTATCTGTCTGATATGTGTATCCATATCAAGATTAATTTCCAAAAACATGTAACAGAATCGAAAGGCAATCATTTTGAATGTTGAATGTTAAAAGAATGAAGACATCAGCCACAGAATTCTAACGCAAAGGATTAGAACCATATAGTTGACTGTAATAGTTGTCCCTCTATTAAAATTTCTGTCTATTAAAATTTAAATTTCTACACAAACTATAAAGTAATGTCTGCAATTGTACAACAATAGAGGTCTACAATAAAAATAGCAAACTCTAAACTAAAACACAGTGGTGTTTTCACACTTTATCACCCCAGCATGTTTATTTTTTAAATACATAAGAATAAAGGTTTTCTATTTCAAGGATTACAGGTAATGTTCCTCAGGCATCATCGTTTTGAAGAGAAGTTTGGCTTTTAGAATAAGCAGGGATGGTTAAAGTAGTAAGTTCAGTTCAACAGCAAGTTCCAGCTTCATTATGCTTCGTCAGCTTCATCAACTTTCAACATATCCATTTGAATTGAATTGATACAAATACATCACATTCTAAAGTTCTCATTTTCGCGATTATTGATTCATCGGTGTGTTATGAAACATCTTGAGCGTGTCATCAATGTTCTATGTACACAGCACGAGAGCCTTGCCGCACACAAAGAGACTGAGACGCTTGTTCCGTTAATAAAACAGAATTTAACATCTCTTCTCCTTCCTCTTGACAGCGCTTCACGTCAAACTGAATTCACATTGAATTGTCTCTAGGAACCAAACAGGAAAATATAACAATTCCCTGGAGAGAGAATGCACAATTGGAATGACTAGCTTTTACTGACAGTAATTCATTTAACACCAAAGGCCCAGCGCCAAGTTTAACGGAGAAAAGAGATCTACTTTTAATAAAATCTTTTAACTATTGGCAACCATGTATTTCCAAGTCTCTCCAATGCCTGATTGCCTCTTCAATTTCCTTGATGGACCCTGGCAGAGGAATGACATAAGCACTTGTACTGAAGAGGTTTGGAGTGTGTCATACTAGAGATGTGAATTTATGATTGACTCAACTCTGCTATCACATCTACCAAAGGTTTGACGTCCAAGGAAGATGAAAAAACAATGGCAGCTGAAGCACTATAATTTGTCTTATCTGTGCTGTTGTCTTCAGTTTGTCAGCACAACTCATTCATGACAGCTTTAACAAAACACACGGTTAAATTACAGCACAGCATGCGCACATTCAAGCGCGTGAAAGCCTGCCTCCGCGTGCACACACGCACACACGCGCACACACACACACACACACACACGCACACACACACTTCTCTCCATCTACACATCTTGCACAGAGAGCTACATGCTACACACTCTTCAATTATCACCTTTGCATCGGGGATGGATAATCTTAAGTAAAAGAACACACAGGCATGCACATACACACACTTGCAAACTCCCGCATGCAAACATCAATGCGCCTTTCTTTCGATTATTTCCCCAAGTACAAATTGCTAGTCACTCTCGCGAGGAACGGCGTAGCGTTCAGATTGATTGCTGGGCTGATGGATAGTAGACAGACTTTTGATTGTGGGTTACAGATGCTAAGATAGATAAGTATGAGAGAGACCATGGCCGCTGTGCAATGCTGTAAACATGCTGTTTAATGGAACCAGTCACCACATATTTATAGACTCAAGAACCTTCCCTTTGAGATTAAATGAGATGCTTTTGAGATTGGAAGCTTCTGTAGCTCTGATTTTAGAGAGAAACAAAGCAGGGTATAAATTCAGTCGGAGACTTTCAACGCGCACTTAATGCACTGGTATTTGGGGTTTTTTTTGAGTGCATGTAAATCAATTAGAAAACAGGGGACAGTTTTAAAGAGCTCCAAGAATGCCGTTGGGATCAAAGTTCTACTCAGCGTGACCCTGTAGGGGAAACACTGAACGCTTAACAAGTCCCCCCCTATCCTTACAAAACCACAGAGGCAATCATCTAATGGTCGGAGTGGACCGCGTCGCTAAAGTGTCCACTCAGCAGCACTGTGTGTGTGTGTGTGTGTGTGTGTGTGTGTGTGTGTGTGTGTGTGTGTGTGTGTGTATGTGTGTGTGTGTGTGTGTGTGT
>OMKK01008973.1:2907-13285 GCA_900302305.1 Polymixia japonica | reverse complement strand
GTGTGTGTTCAGGTCCCAGTCTCACTGCAAGAGAGAGAGAGAGAGAGAGAGAGAGAGAGAGAGCGAGCACGCAGACAAGCAGACCAGATAAACACTGTTGATTAGAACGACACAGAAGTGCCACATCTGGCTCTCCGCCTACAACTGACACTTTAACCACACTCTGCTGCCGCGACCCCCCTTATGATTATGATGCTGAGCACTCGATTTTATTCAGCTTAACTACTTTGAAAAAAAACCCCACACCGTCCTCTTCGCCACCCTGCAAGAGGGGTGGCCTGGACTGCAGTCGTCCCTCAAAGACAACCCTTGTGAAATGTGAAGTGTGCTTTTGCATTAAGAAAACAGCAGTCATAAAAGTGTAGGGAAATTTAAAGCCTAGAAGTGCCCTTCAGACTGAATATTTCATCGCTACTTGTTTTAGATAGATAATTGGGCATCTCTTGAAACGCTTGCTTGGTGTAATAAGGGCTACTTGGACATTCAAAAGAAAATGGACAAGGTCTTAGCTCTCAATGCAGCGTGGTATCTTTAAAGAGATAAAAGACACATCTGATCTCTCTCTGTCCTGATACACCTCAGAATAACAAACATTCAACTCAGATAAATATGGAAAATATAGATAAATCATCTGTAAATTCATTTCATTTTATATGTAAAATCGGTACCCAGCACCTCACAGATACCCAGACCTCCTCTTGTTGGGTTCACAGCCGGGGATTGTGTTGTGACTGTATAAAGTAGATACTCCACTCAGCTGGACAACTCTCCCTCTTGCTTTACCAGAATTACATTTTTACTGTTTACTTTTTGCTTTCGACCGTATATGTAAATGCGCACGGTTACCATCCCTGGCTCTTTATCGGCACCTCCCCCTGTCTGCAGCCTGGGTGCGACCTCCGCCTGCCACTCAATGGACCAGCTGACCCGCCACCTCTCGGACACCAGCGTGAACCAGCAGCGTGTACGCGCCTTTTATGAGAGCGCAGCGACGTTAACAGTTCACGTTCAACATCTCCACACGTTGGAGCTACGCGGGAGCCGTGGGTGGGTGGTCGTCCGTCATCAGCCCCTCACCTCGGGGTGACACATTTTCTTTTATGTTCAAAGTGAAATATAAAAACGACTGTATGTAAAGAGACTGGAGACTTCCTCTCTCCCTTTTCATAAGTTGCCTGTCAATCAATCTCTCTCGATCCTCTCTTTCCTTCAGCCTCTGTTGCAGACAGACTAAGAACGATATGTACTTTTTTCTATTCTTACTGGAGTGACGGGGATTTGTTTCTCATTTCAATTTAATCCTATAATATCCTCCTTTTAAAAATCTGCATTATATCTGTTTTTAAAATGAAAAAGCTTTATAGTTTGTGCAGGAATGTGCCAGATATTGCCCAGGGAATGCGCAAAGGTTGAATTATAGAGAATATGTTCATTGTACAGAGATCAAAACATCAAAGGATCAAAATAGATCAAAAAAGGATCAAATAAAATAGATCTATAGACGTCTCCCAATCCCTTGTGAATTCTACATTCATATGAATTTGTCAGAAAGGTGAGAGTGCAGGGTAAACAGATTAAGTACAGATAGCCTTGGGAAACTCTATAGATCTATTTTAGATCTAAGTGCATAGCTGCGCGTTTCATGGTCTATAACTTCTTATAAAGCTGCTACAGTAAGTGCGAAATTTCTGTTATTTTGTTTTAAAATGAAAAATCCGGATGCTATGCGAAGGTTCAGTGAGATATAACTTTTTTTTTTTTATAACGGTTGTCTCTGCATCTCCAATATGGCGATGTAAAAAAAGAAAATACCGCTAAGAAACTCAAGGGGTCGCCAAAATCAAAATGTCACAATCTTGTCTGTAGCACCCGTAGACGTGCACATCCAGATTGATAGTGTGAGATTGGTGATTCATTGTGTGCTTGTGATGGCACAGACCCTGACAAACATGCTGGTATACACGCTGGCTCTCAGTCTGTCAGAGCAGATCCATAGCGGCCTCCTTTAAACTTCCACCTGCGGTGCTAAAATATTGCAGGATTCCCAGCGCTCTCTGTGTGGGACAGACTGTGCATTTCAAAGAGACAGGCTTCAACTTTGGCAGCCGGAGCCATGTGGCTTGAAAAGAAAGATGTAAAATGTGACATGAAAGTGGCCTTTTCTTTGAAGATTTCTTCAATTTTTCATAATGACACAGCCTGGTATTTTGGACCGAGTTCAGCCCAACAGCTCGGACCGACAATTCACACCACATAAATGAGTTTGGCAAAGGTTCTCTCATTCACCCTGTCTATCTTCCTCTCTCATTATCTCTCTCTCTCTCTCTCTTGTTCTCCTCGTTCAATACTATCTTTCTCACTGCGTCTCTCTAATGTGTCACCTCTCTCTTCTCTCTCTTTCTCCCTTCCCTTTTAATGAATTTCTCCTGTCCCCTGTCTCTCTCTCTCTCTAATTCTGTGTGTCCCTCCTCTCTCTATCCATTTCATTTGATTAAAGGCCAGACGTTTGAGCTGTGAGTCGTGGGAGGGGGTCTGGACCTCCATCTTTCTGTCTCAATGTTTCACTGATTTGCCAGTTTTCCTCTCCCCTCCATCGCCGACTTGTCTCAGGTGAGGAGAAGAAAATGAATTGCATTCTGAATTTTTTTTTAAAATAAGTCTTACTTCCTCCCTCCATCCATCCTCCTGCCTTTCTGCCAAGCTGTTTTATTACATCCCCTGTCCACTTCTGTAATCCCTTCTTCCCTCCTGTCACTCCACCTCTGCTTCCTCTTAATCTCTTTCACTGCTTGAGTATTTCCATTTTAGGGGACTTCATATTTTTACTGTTTTAGGGGATTTTTTTTTTTACTTAATATTTTTACTTGCGCTGAAATATGACAAAGTAATATACTGTAGAATGTGTACTTTTACTTGAAATCCGGGATTTTGCGCGTTGTGTCCCCCTGCTGGCGGCGAGGAGTAATTGAAATGATGTTCAGCCTACAACAAGCATAGCGTAGAAGCCAGTGTCACTCGTGTGATGTTGTGTATCGGCCATAGCCAAACGGGACAGAAACTAGATAATCCTTTCCTGTGTGCCGCCAAGAATTTCTCATGTTTATCCTACCTGGTCAAATGTTTCAATAGCAGTCTACAGTCTAAGTATAGCTGTACAGTGGTATTGTGTAACCTCACTCCACAGTCCAGATTGATAAAATAAGTATTTAATCAATAACTGTTTATTAATATTACGCCGTTACACTTTTCCTTAAGTATAACTTTTAATGGAGGTTAGGAGAAGTTTCCATTTCCATCTGTCTTTTTCTCATTTTGATTCATTCCATGTCTTGTTCCTCCTCCTTCTGGGCCTTTTCTCTACAACCTGTAACCAGAAGATATCAAATTAAAGCTATTACTTTACATTAGTTATTTGTAATGCTATGCAGAATCATATTAAATCTGACAGTGTGAAATCGAGCGCACACGTTTCGGCAAATAGTCAAGTCTAATTATATTTTGATTAATTACACCTGTCAAAGATCCTGAGAGACACATACACCTTTGCGTGAGTAATTGCTTTGTTTGATGCCAAATGAAACATATTTTTTTATACATAGGTTCAGAAATGTGAATTGGACTGTCTTTGGCCATGGAAGTAAGCAATGTGGGTTTACACATTGACTGGTATTTTCCTTTAAATAGAATTTCAGAGGACATTCTACTTGGATTGGCACACACATACACACACACACACACACACACACATACACATACACACACAAACACAAACAAACCAATCTTCCCCCTAAATCCTTTTAGCTGGCTGTAGGGTAGCATAAACGCTGACGCACACATGCTGTTACAAAGTGTTTATCATTGTCAATGTGGACTATTATTAATATTGCCTACATATGTAAAACACACATGCATGCATGTGGACACACACACACACATATATGTATATATACTGTATATATAAGCACAACACGTGCACACGCATGTCGGTTCTGTTCCAGGATTTGTTCCTATGAATGTATCAAGGGAGATCAGGAAATATGTATGAAATATGTATGAAATTTGCCATCAAAGGAATAGGCAAGTCTCAGATTACACAGATTCCTCGTCTCAGGTTTTCAGTCTCTCTCAACATGCTACAGTGCTATAGACGTCTGGAAGTACCTCATCTGCTGTATACACTGTGGCCCAGCTTTTATCTGGTAGTGTGGTCACATGGACACTCCAGATGGCATGGCAGCCCATCACAAGGTCACTATACACACACACACACACACACACAGTATATGTAGGATATATAGGCAGACAGACGCGGTGGCGTTTGCTTATACATAAACCAAAAGTGGTGTAAGACTGTAGTTGTACGGGACGAAGTGTGTAAGGCTGACGTTGCTGACTGCGTCTCTTCTCCTGCGTTATTTAAAAAGAGAATTCCCACAACTTGTATATGCGGTGCTACATCCTCCCCCGCGCAAATGTAAACAATGCATCTGAAGTTATATTGGACGTGGTTAACGAGATGGACACGATATCTACAGACGCGCGTAAGTTGCTACTAGGATGGTGTTTTACCTGCATATCATCAGTACATTGACTGTCCCACCGACTTAATAAGGCACTGTCAGGAAATAACAAAGGTTTGCTGTCGCCAAACGAGTGTATAGTATCTCGCTGCACCGTCAGTTATAGTTGATTGCTTATTACTTGAAAAAATGTCGCCGTAAAGACCTTCATGCATAATCTGTCCCTTGTTGTCTTTGACCGGGGAACTTTTGTCACTACCTGGAGCAGATGACCATATAAAGAAATCCGTCCCGAGTTGACGTCAGCTCGTGCAGAAAGTAGAAAAAAACCGACAAACCGAGCGTTCAGAGCAGTCTGAAGCCTGAGCTTTTAGCTCACAGGGATTACTGTATCATTTGTTTAACTCATTATTGGACACGTTTAATACGAACATCCGACCTTATAACATTATTTGTATGTCAGAAAATAAGGAAAAGCATAATATGTCCCCTTTAAATCTGTCAATATGGAAAAATATTATAAAAGATGAATATCAGAGACCAACTGAAAACATCAGTGATTCACAAGCGAGATGATTATCTGGCAACAGATGCAATTAAGCTACTATTGATCTGTTAAAGCCCAGCTACGGGGGACAATTATGCAAAACATTAAAAATGCTTAAATAACTGCCTTTGGATATACTTTTGATGGTAGGAGAATACAATTTGATTTGATGAGTTTTTAGAAACCCTCTCTCCCAGCTCTGCACGTTAGGCTAATCCTCCTTGACGACAGTGGATACTTTCAAGAGTTTCCATCTTAAATTAGATTTCTAACATTACAAACATGTGACACCTACTGTGACACAATTATTTCTCAAATTAAACTTTGATAGAAGGTTATTGAAGTAGGCAAACAGTTTAGAAGAGTTAAACATCTGTGCTTTTAAATCCTGACCAATGAACGCTCCCCAAAATGGATGTAGCATGTTTTGGGGCAGTGTAAAAGGAGAATGATCTCTCCTTTAACCTATTAGGGTTAGGGTTATAAGGAGCTGGGATGCAGTCCCAGGCCAGTGGAGGTCACATGTAGTTCCTGGGCCAGGAGATTTAACCACTCAGCTATCTCTGGATTATATTTCTTTGTGTTTGATGTGGAGAGTAAAAACTGTTCGATCCCTGTAACTTCTCACTAAAACCTAAACAGTACCGTTAGACCTCCAATCACAACAACTGTACCCAACGGTAGGCGAGTCTAGCTTGTTGTCTTCAGAGGTGTATGCAGACCCTGCTGGCCCAGGTTCAAATCCAGCGAGGGACTTCACCACTGTTTCGCTGTCTGCTGTCTAAATAAATCAATAAGAAATGCGGGTGAGTGGACTGCACGATTCAGCGGCACAGACGATCCAACAGCATTTAGACCACGCAGCACCAAAGGTCAACATTAGAGCAAAATCCGTCAATTACAACAAATAGAAATCAATTTGATTGTAATTAAGGGAGACAGCAGCTCCTCTCTGTAGGTTGGGCACACCTGTTCAGCGGGTCGTGGAGGCGCTGGACTATTAATTTGCTGTCTGAACACGATGTACCCTGAATCTGCTACGTACGGCTACTGCTTACTAAATCTGAGCAGGGAAAGGGTCGGTCAGTTAGTAATGTCCTCCCTCCCCTCGTGAATTACTGTGTCCAAACAACTTCTCCTAAACTGATGAAACATGGATGAGCGTATTTTACATTTAAATTAAGAATGTGCGTTAAGAACCAGAATGCCAAGTGAAGCCTGAACTGAAGCGAAGCGAGTTGGAATGACTGCTCGATTAAACCTTTGATTGAACTTTCACTGAATTTTTTTTATTTTTTTTTTATTCAAGAGCTGTGAATTAATTCTTTTGAAATGCATTCTGTAGGGCGGTCGTGTAAGAGTTTGGAATAGGTCTATGGCTCTACTCTTTTTCTGCGTGTGTTTGACATGGTTTTACGGGGCAATAGTGGATTCTTTTTAAACAGTAAGCTACTGCCACCCTCTGGTGAAAATAGAATATGTCAATCAGATGATGCCACTCACTTGTGTCAGAAAATGCAAACTTTTTTTTGGTCAACTTTCTGAGGCATTTTCTGACGGAAATCTATAATTCTTTAAAACAAATAGTTCCTACTGAAAGAGACTGTCTAATCTCGTTCATTGTATTACATTCATCTTGGGACTCTCCAAGACTACGCTCTCGGGTGGCCCATGGCCCCACACTGAACACCTCTGCTTACTAATGTTATTTTTATAGGAACGTTAGCATAAATCAATGGCAGGAGTACAGTACCTGGTTGGCAGTGCTAGCCTGACATAATTCCAGGAGAGGGACTGAGATCAATAGAGCAAAATGGAGCTGTCAGGCATTCTCCCACTGTTGAATCCAGCAGGATTTGAAGCCTATGATGATTAATGAGGGGGACTGCTGCTGACCGAGCAGGTCGACTCGAACACATTCACACACGCTCTCTATGGCTGTTAAACATGGCTCTCTGCACAGCCACTACAGCCCGAGTGTGTGTGTGTGTGTGTGTAGCTAAGAGAGCGAGCGAGCGAGAGAGAGAGAGAGAGAGAGAACTGATAAGTGCTTACACAAATGTTAATATCTTGAATTCCTGTCCATTCACCCGTGTGATGAGGTATACTTTTCATACAAGCATCTACAAAGTAGAGCTGCAACACAAAGACAGAGTCAAATATATCTGAAGTCACAATACTTGTAATGTATTTCTTTATTGAAATATAATCGACCCCTGAGGCTAGATAGAAAGGCCATAGTTGAGTTGTTTGTGCCTTGTCTAGCTCTTCAGTCTGACACAGCCAGGTAGAACACAACAGACCTGGCCAAAAACACATTTCACTGCTGTCATGTGAAGGTATTTCTTTAAATAAATGTATTTGAATATAAGGTTCACATGGTCTTTTTTACGTGCTGACATAGTTTAATGGCCCACTGAACCCATTGTGTAGCATCAACAACGCACGGGCGGCAAAATAAGGCTGTTTTTCGTCACTGCTGAAAAGAAAGCGGAATTACGTTTAACCAGACAGCAAGAACCTGGAATACCTCTCAGAAAATTTGAAAAGGTCAAAGTGTGGTCAGTTTAGCTTGCAAGCAGTCCTGGGTGAAATCATTAATATCAGTTCATTTATTATCATATATATTCATTTATTTTGACCATTTGCTTCGCTCTGCCTGAAATGAGACAGTTCCTTAGTGCTAGGCACGATCAATCAATCCCAGAAAAGTAGTGGACTCCATTTCAAATAATCTGGACTTTAGATCAGAAACAAAGACGGTCTACTCAGAGACGCTTAGGCTAGGACTACGAAATATTCCTTCAGCTCATGACGGCTGTCATCCTCTCTCTGGTGTATGAACTTTGATTTCACCCAGATGTGTTTACGGGTTAACGTTCTACTTTTGAATAGAAAGTAGAAAGGTATCCAACTGCCTGATAAGCTCCTAGAAGCTTCCAAGTTTCTTAAACTTTTTCAGCTCAGTTTCGAAATGAGTTAATTGTGTTACTTCACCCCGGGCCACCGGCTCATTAAAGCATATTACAACTCTTGTCATGTGGGGGCCCAAAGGCAAAATGGCTGCAACCCATTTGGACACCAACCTGTAGCTTAAGAACTACCACTGTAAGTCAATCACCAAAGAGCTTTTAAGATGGGAGTTCTTGGCCAGGTCTGGGACACACTGAGGTAACATGGACAGTAATAAATTATTCAGTTGTTTAAAAAACACTGCAAGAATCATATCAATAATACAAAAAGTATCAAACATACATGATATAACATTTTCTTCAAACATATTTTTATATTTTATCCCTCCCCCTGGCCCAGAGTCAGTCGCTTCATGGCCAAACAAGCGGTGCTTCTACGTTTGAGGGATTCTCAGGACCAAACCTTTTACCATATAGATTAATACTGTATTTCTCTGTAGAGATTGATTCTTCATTTTCTACGCAGAGGTGGATTTTCTTTTCCTCAACTGAATATCTGCTACGCTCAGCCTCGTTATTCAATTCGACATTCTCTTTTCAAATATTGAATAACAGTTTGAAATTGCTTCATTTTTAACCCTTTAGATCCAATAAATCTCAACTCTGTTATGCTCGTCCCCCACCAAGGCAACAGGGCACAACAGGCACATAGGGCTACAACTCTGCATGTTTTGTCATAGTTGTTACATTCAAATTATTTCAACCATGCCTTCCCTTTCTTTTCAGATCAGAACACAAAACAACATGCCAATAGGAAAGTCAGAAATTCTATTAAAAGTGCAAAAAGTTACTTCCTTCAAGAGACAATATTCATCAAGACAAAAAAAAGCCCCCAAAACTTTTTCTTTTTTTTTTTTAGTGCGATAACAGTACAAGCCATTTCATAGGTTATTAAATTGTACACTCCCATTCACTTACCTCACTACATATATATTGAATGTCTTGTTGCTTAGAGTTTGTGGTCCCCTTAAAACCGCTGAGCATATTTGGGGCTAAGCTAGCATGGCTCTTTGCCCTGGGCTACTGTCACGCTGCACAGTCTGACACATCCGTTCAGCCCAGGGCCAGAAAAACCAGCTCTAGATCAGAGTTAGCCCCGACTGAGCACGGATATCGTCACCACTCTGGAACGCAGCCCTGGGTAAACTGGTACAGTGTGAAACAGGGCTAAATTAGCCTTGCGCGTACTGTTAGCCGAGGGTTAAGGATAATCCCGGGCTAAGTATCTGCAATATGAAAAAGCATTTTTATTTCCCATTTAACCTACAGAAAGCAGCTTCTTCTTTCTTACAGCCCTGAAATGAACTGACATCACATCATTTGGCTAGTGGCCAGTGCAAAACAGCTTCTCCAGCCCCTTTTAAGATATGAAAGGTGCAGCCCTCATTTCCCTGGTCTATTCTATTTCTTAAAAATAACGCTTTCAAATCCTTTGTAAAATCTCTAAACTTGTTTACATCGCCACCTATAATCAGATTTTTTCACCACCATATTTTTTTGTTTTTTTTGTTACATACCTGAAAAACACGGAACCTCATTTCTGCTTTAATGAGTAGAAAAATCAATACTGTTCCAGGATCTGTGTTTTTCCCCCCTCAGTCTCCGTGCAATCCACAATGATGGAAGGGCAAACTACGCTCAGATAATCTCAACTTTTTCAAGTACATTTGATAAGTAGAGGTTCCGATTTGTATAAAAAAATATGGTGAAAAAAAAAATCAAATTATAGAAATGTGTAAACATGGCCACTGAGATGTCTGATAAATGTTAGCCTTTGTAGGTAGAGAAAAATTGAGCCCTGTTCACATTAAAGTGTAACTACACACACCAACCAGTCTTATTCTGCTTTACAATCAACCACAATTGGACTTAACACATTTCACCATTAATTAATCAATTAAGTAACATCAGCTGTTGTGACCATCGCTTTCACCCATAGCAACTATTTCGACACATTTTTAGCCACTTTCCTGCCGCTTGCTACTATATGCCCTTTTCCATTTCTCCTGATTTGACTCGTCACCACCAAGGAGTATCACATGATCACAATGTACACTTTAAACTCACAGAACTCACAGGTCACCCATCGACGACAGCACAAAACATTCAATTTCATGGGTTCATTCGAAACGACGACACCGTCACCTGTCCTCTCTCTCTCTCTCTCCGTCCGATCCGTCCTCGCCCTTCAGACGTTCCCGCCAGAAGGAATGCTACCTCTGCGCCAAAAAAAACAGCCTATCGAGATATTTCACACAGGTGTCTTTTTCCACACCCGGAATGGTAGGAGGGAGCCGGAGGGCGAGGGTAGAGACCAGCGGGGTGGCGGAGCGGCTCGG
>OMKK01008961.1:3073-15101 GCA_900302305.1 Polymixia japonica | reverse complement strand
CACACACACACACACACACACACACAGAGAACACAGGCACACACATACAAAGATTAATGCACACACAGAGATACAAACACACCACACACACACACAGCCTTTCAGTCTCTCTCTCTTTCTCCCTCTCTTCCTGTATGGGTCTCTACCCCCGCCCCCCCCCGACACACACACACACACACTCTCTCTCTCTCTCTCTCTCCCCTCCCAGAGAGATATATCCCTTTAATAGCCATTCCAGACATCCCTGGCCTGGATGATGCTTGCGTGTCAGCAGACATACTTCCCTTTACAATGGATCCCGGCTGTTTCTGGCCGGTCCATGTGGGTCAGCGCGCTCCCTCTGGTCCGTGCGGAGGATATATTCAAGCAGCTTCACGTTAGGTTTACTAGAGACCGCTGAGGCCCGCTCTGCTGCCGTGGGCTGCGACGCTTACCGTCGATTTCGGTCGTAGATTCTGTTTCGACACGGTCCTATTTCACACTGAATTGAATGGGTGGATTACATGCATTATTCACACACACACACACACACACACACCTGCAAAGAAATATGTGCATAATGTTACAGCTTCATAAAATGAGGACGCAGCAGACTCTACAGACACAAAATATTACATGAAGCGCTTATTTTTCTCGGGCCGTTTTCCTTCACGTGGAATCATGCAATATCTTTTCCTTTGTGGGTCTCCAAGCGCCCTCATTGGACGGCCTGCAACAGCTTGTCGAGCTGCAACATCGACAAACAGGAAGGTGAAGCGAGAGGGCTTTGGGCAGGGAAGAGCAATTTCCCTACGCACTGTGTAAAGATATAGGTGTGCCACAGCGCAGCCTTGTAACCGGACCACAAAGAACCCCCCGAAGCCAGAGGAAGAAATAAGTGGCAGACCACAATCTATTATTAATCGCCGGATCAAAGCTGAGGGATGATAGGGAGCATCGAAATGGCCGCTGGGCGCTCCGAGGTTAGAGGAGCGTTAAGAGCGGGCAGCAGTGAATTCAGTATTTTTACATTCCCGTCCTACCGAGTAGACTTTACCGTGGTTTGTATGTATGGTGTGAAGAAGGGAAATGACTTACCTTTCTGACCTCCGCAAAGGAGGTATTTTGAAGCCAAAGTGTTGTGCTGATTCAAAAACAAACAAAAACAAGACTTCTTCTTCTAGTGTTTAGTTGAAGTAGAAGTGAAAATCATTCATGTGGTGCAAGATTTCAGCATTTACAATTTGTTATTTAAAGAACGTTCACTCTATCCTTACGTTCACATTAACATGTAAAAAGGCGATGCCGCTGCTGTGAAATTGGGCCATAACCTGAATGATATGAAGCTGTTGCATAAATTCAACAAACAAACACAACGCACAACAGCTCGGCTCCAAGTTGAGTCATAAGAGAGCGAAGTAGAAAGCGGCTTCCTCGAGGAGCTGCAGGAAACCCACTGATGTTCTCCTCGTTTGCGTTCTAGTCTGAATACCAGATTTGCGGTGTCATTCACACTTAAAGCAGAGGACTTGGAGGACATGGGATTGTCGTCATTTCATCTGTGAGACCTCGCTGTGTGTGAGAGACAACATGGGTTTGAATATGTAGCAGTGGGTAGCTACGTAACACAGAAACGACTCAAAGGGTGTGAAGAACCAAAACCATCCATCTGTCTCCAGTAGGTCGTGATGCTAACACTTTATCTACAGCTAATGCTAGTAGTCTACACCGAACCTGATGTATGCACCACAACAAACAATCTACCGCAGACGGATGGTTTTGGTGTCTGTATTCTCATCACATAACCGGTATTTTGTCCAAAGGGCGAATTTCCCAAAAGAAATGGTGCACTCCTTTAAGTAAACAGAACATTGTCATGCTTGCTGTGTAACTGTAATTTAATCTCCGTTCCTACATGACCAGGTAAACTTTTCAATTTGTGTACCGAGTGAGTTTCATCAGCCCCGGGATGTAATATGGTAATTGTATAATTTCCAAAATAAATGGGCATCAGTGAGACGAGGAGCATTCTACTCTTGATTCCTGACAAGACGTACAAACAGATTGTGTTTTACCGCAGCGATCATCACGCCACAGAGCAGAGCCAGCCAGTCAGGGGTGTGACAGACCCTCCTCCCCGTCTTATCACACGGTGTACAGCACTCCAGAAAATGAACCGCCGCAACACGGTGCCGCTCTTTTATTCAACACAGTTAATTGATTCAATTCATAAAAGGAAGTAAACGTTCGTAGAGAGAAAGAAAATTAAAGGGAAGTGGGAAGTCCATTAAACCTTTTTTTTTTTTTGCACTTGTAGATTTTTTTATTTAGATGTAGAAAGTAGGAAGGTAGAGTGGAGTGCAGCTCCAAATGGAAGGGGGTCTTGACCACTCCAATATTTTACTATAAAATATTAATTTTTTACCAATAACATTTACACCTCAGCTTCACA
The DNA here is from genome assembly GCA_900302305.1 of Polymixia japonica. Taxonomy (NCBI): domain Eukaryota; kingdom Metazoa; phylum Chordata; class Actinopteri; order Polymixiiformes; family Polymixiidae; genus Polymixia; species Polymixia japonica. The sequence goes on along the minus strand of OMKK01008961.1, from coordinate 12,670 downwards.
TTTTCAAACTCCACAAAGCCGTTATTGAATCAGAAACTATGAGCCACCAGCAGCAGCAGACTTGTCTTACTCCTCCGACAACAGCAACATAAATCAGAGTTTTCTGGATCAACATCTGGCCAGCACCTGCGTCAACCTCACGTAATTTCTCCGCTGTGACATTTCACTAAGCAAACTCTCCCTCCCAAGGTACAATAAGTCGAAAGTCACTTTGGAAAGTGGTAAACAGCGGTGCCCTGTATTGTGATGTGCCAGCAAAAAGATTGATTCCCCACTCTGATCTTTTATTACAATGTTTAGCATTCTTGCCCTCTCAGAGGAAAAATATCCATTGTTGGATTGAGTCTGAGAAACAGTTGCACCTTTTCACATTATTACTTTGAGAAGTGCTGCCAATATTCCATTATAGAAGGAACACTGTGGGGCTTATTTATGGACATTTTTTCATGGTTAAATATTAGTTTTGGCTCCTTTGAAAGCCGCTCATAATATCTGGGTCCTGGCTGCATAGTTAATAAGACCGAGGTGGGAGATAGCCCGCAACCTTTACGCTTCCCCCGGTGACGTCACCGGATCGATAAGTTAATAGCAGGCGCTGGAAACATAAGGGCAAGAAGTCACGGTCCACCTGCCTGTGACCTTTAAAATAACAACAACAACAAAAAAAAAACCAGGAAACGCGCGGCTCTGAAACGACCTCTACTTCACACCGACTCAAAACGCTACATGACCTGAGCTTTGCTGCGGCGGCGGACAAGGCAGGGCTATGAAAGGAGAGATCAGGCTCAACTGGAACGACAACAGAGCGTCACATTATTACCCTTCTGGTTTCGTAAGACACCTCCTCTGCTAAATGGACTTGTTTGTCTGCCAGGAGGTCCTTTCCAGGGGTCCTTTCAGGGCTCTGGTGTCATTAATATTTGATGGAGCACTATGGAGGTAACCTTTAAGACATCCCACTGCTGAGTACTCCCAAGCGACCTTTTCTTTTTAGCTGGACTCCTGTCTTCAGTAGCTCATTCTGATGCTAGATGGGCACGTTGTGCCATAACAATCAAAATCACAGGAATAGACTTTTTTTGTGGCAAGTGGCAATCTCCAAGATTTTAATTTAAATAAATGTCTGTTAAGTCACTATCTATCGCTGAATGAGGTAACATAATGGTGATTGAGCCTATTGCCCGCTGATGAAAGCCCTTGCATTTGCAGTATTATGAGTATTAAGAACTGGGTGTCTGTGGCGACCTTCCCTCCATGCATTCAAATCACAAGCTGCGCAGTTAGTGGAATTGCACCTGCAATTACTGATTTTCACCATAGGTGTCGACAAAGAGAACAAGACGGAGATAGTTGAGATTGCCACTTTAAAGACCTAATCTATACAACACAATTAAACCAGAGCTCTTATCTAGAAGTACTGTTCTTATAAAGAGCAAGCCGGTAGGGGCCTTAGTGTCAAGGACACTTGATAGACATTGTTTGTTGCAGGAAGTGAGGACCTTTTGCGTTTCAAACAAACGTCATAGTTCAGTACATCACATAGAATCACATAGAATCCCAAATTCATAATTGCAGTATGTACCAGTTTTACACATATTCCCCAACATTTGCACTCAAAGAACGTCAGTAAACCTTAAATTTAGACAAATAATCAAATAATTTGTGTCTTTGAAAGAAGGTTCTAGTATGCTTGGTTACACAAGTGTCATAACGTTTTGAAGATTGGAATTGTATTCCAACAACAGTTACCAGGATATCAGTCATTTTAAACAGGTCAATAGAGATTTCCTTTTATGCTATATGATATTTAGCAGAAGAATGGGTAGAAAATAGCTCTGGGAGGCGCCGGATAATGATTTTATTTCAATCTCGGCACAGTGTCCAGCAATTTGGCGGTAGATTGATTGTATTGAGCGGATGTGTTTGTGCCATTGATCTTGGCCACCTGATAAGGAACCCTGGCCACAGCGACAGGCTGTTAACCTCAAACGGTGGGAGCATTAATCCATCCTGCCTCTCCGCTCTGCTCAATTTCCCCCAGGCAGGTACACCAAGGACAGCACTACACCGCCACCAAACCTTGTAACTCAAACATCTTTTAGGTGATTTTCATGTCGTCTTGAACGGGAGGTTATCATAAAACCTATTCAAAACCTTGATGACATTTTTAAGAAACCATAGTCGTCCATCTGAAGATAACGCTGCTCTGCATTCCTGGAAACGATATTTATCCATTTTGTTTTGAGGATACAAGGTTTTCATGTGATTGCAGCTACATAGTGGTAGCAGACGTGATGGAAGGAGTGAGTTGTGTAGGTCTCAAGCAGCTTACAGGCCTCTGGGTTGACAGGTCATGCTGTTTCAAATGTTTACTGCCATGATCAGAAACTGTAGTTCAGGGAAACGGCTTGGGGCGTGCCAGAGGAAATATACCAGATCGAGCACTAATGGATTTTGTAATTGAAAGTTGCATTGAGGGGATTATATCAGTTATAGGTGTGTTAAAAAAAATAGCTCAAGATTAATGGAAAGCGCCTCAGGGCTATATTCAGGATTGCTTAACAGCAAAGGATGGTTACTAATGAATTTTATAACTGACAGCTGCTTTGAAGAGATGAAGTATGACATTATTGGTGTATTTTATTTACCAATACACAGTATCTGATGTAACTGTCTCTTTCAGTAGTAAACACGAGGGAGCACCTATTTAGAAAGCTGACCTTAATGATAGAGGACAACTCTTCAAAAAGACCTCCACTAAATATGATAATAATAATATATAACAAAATCATAATTATGTTAGTAATAATAATTTCCAACATCACAACTTCAATAACTGTATAAACAGAGGTTCTCTCGTTGCATCTGGTGGATACACACATCGACTACATCAATTAAACCTCATTTATGAGGCTAGGGAAAAAGCTGTTTTCAACAGTTTAAGCATCGTTTTTTTTAAACTTTCTGTGATTTGTGATAATGAACAAAATGATGTCATCTGTTTTGAACCATATAATTAAATGTCTGTGTTTTCCAGGTCACATGGCACAGTGCTAGTGTGAGATTGCTACATCCCATCAGCAGTGCTGATAATACATCAGGGACTTAGAGCCCTGAAAGGAAAAGGACAATTTGAAGACTAACTGAAATCTTCTCCAGATGAATGAACAGCAGCGTTCAGAAACACCTCGCCTACCTCCCTCCAAGCATTCGGTGATTTCATATCTGATGGTGTACAGCTTTTACTCAGACATAGAATATGATTCAACAAACGGCCAATTTAACTTTAACCTTTTAACTTTGGGAAGAATTGATAAACAATACGCCAAAAAGTCAGGCTGTGCGTCAAGGAAGAAACCGCGTTTTATTTTTTTATATAACGCTAATTAATGCTCTGTGGTTGTTTGTAACATACGTAACAGATGCCTTTTTCTTTGTTTCAAGGGGGACAGATGGGGGGGAATTAGAAAAAAACCTGGAAACTGAAAACAAAAAAGTGATTCAGTTGCTTCAGATCTGCCTGCGTTGAAAGCCGACAACGTACAGAGTTCACATCTCCTTGTCATGCTTATAGCAGCACTTGACAGCCACGGAGAAATTATCTTACACCACATATGTGCATCCCTCCGTGATCCTTCTCACTTCAACTGGCTTTCATGGTCTTTAGTAAGCTAGTATCAGTAAACAGGTTTACATGTAAACATTTAGAGACTCAGGTGCTAGCAACACACTCCGTATGTCTCCATGGCTGGGCAGGACATCAAACATGGCCTCTAATTCAATCAAACACCATGTGTGCTCCTCAAACACACTTCCCGTTTTGGCTCACTTTGAGGCAGGAAATTCAGCCTGTTGTTTGAGGAGAGAATAAGGCTTTACCTTCCTCCGAGCGGCAGAGCTTCCTGGGATGCTATGCGTGTTTGAGTGAAGTCTGGTTTGCCTCGCGCTGACACCAATTTTCTGCGTGCCGCGGACAAGCCGGGCTGTTTGGCCGTAACGATGGGGGTGTCTGAGTGTAATTCCGTTTGACCTGTTGCTAATGATGTCCTGACTCTTGTTTAGCTGAGCTACAGTTTGACGGCTGCCGCCTAATTGAAAGTGACAGGACAGCGCCTGTAGCTAGCGCGGCGCGTTGGTTTCACCAGGGGGGTGTTATTGAGATTGGGGAGAAGTGAAGTGTAATTGTGTATCTGTTTTATTTAGACCTTAATCTTTCTAGGAAAAAGTTTGCTAAGCGCATACTGTATGCTAGTTCTGTAGTAATAACACAACATATTTTGTTTAAAGACACAGTGATTGTTTATGAAGTGTTGTGACTAAGCAAGGAATCACAACAACATTGTTGTTTTCGTTTGGACGTCGTCTCAGTCAGCATCAGCCATCTTAGTAAATAGTACTCCGTAAATACAGAGAAGTCCCCCGTGTTTGAGTGGCTTTTAAAAGTTTTCTGTTATGGTCAAATGCTTCCAAACAGCCACATCACACTGTTTACAAGTGACCGTTCAAACCGATCTCGGATTATGTTTATAAAGTTTGTGTAATCGGGTTAGTCCACGAGATCCAACAGAAGTAGAAGCCTATGTTGGACCCCCGACCCAGGGCTTCAGAATATAAACAGTGACAGAATTAATATCCATGTGATACTGTGCTTTTTAATGTTCCTTGTGCAACGGTTTAATTTCCTTCATTTGAGAGGTAGTATTGACTGTCTCCCTGTGACTGAACGCCAGGTCCAGGTGTCCTTGTACTGTGTGTGTCGGTTTGTAACCTACTGGGAAACTCTTATGTTCTCAGTACGTCTCACCAATGTCACCCCGACAAACTCCTGCTCTTGGCACTTTAAGTGATTCTGATTTAGGAAGTTTTATGGTTTCCGCAATGCCAGTCGGCTCAACATTAATCCTAGAAAAACTAGACTGAGGACAGAGGTACAGGAAATCCAGGAGAGAGATGAAAGGCAAATCAGTCTGCCACAAAGAAGCAGTGAGCTCTCCACCAAGGTGAGGAAGAAACTAGTTTTCCCTTGATCAATAATAGCAATAAAGCAGCTGAAGGCGCTTAAGACACAGTTGTCCATCAGCGAGGGTGACGGCACCGTTAAAGTATTTCTATTTCTATTCTATTTCTGGAATCTTCCATTTCTATGCCTTAGCCACCTCCATAAAGAACACTGTGCTTCCCCCTGGTCTTTATCGCCCCTGCCCAGGCGTCTCGAGGAGCACAGAGGGAGAAGAAAAGGCCCCATAATTTTTCTCATCCTCATTAAGGGCTCTAGAAAAGAGATGCGCTCCCGCTTGCATTTTATCTAATAAATGTGTCACCTGACCAGACACTGGGAGCCGTGATGGAGCTGGCGCCATACGGGTGTGATCTTCTCCGGCGATACCGGTGCTCTGAAAAGGGTACTCCGAGCACGAGGCGGGATGACGGCATGTTGTTTTCGAGCCCTCTCAACAGCCCTCTCAAAATGGCCGACATGGCTATGTGTCAAACCTGAAAGTTAAAGGTGTCATTGTCGTGATGTCATTTCACGTTTTTATGCTCACTTTTATATCTCACGTAACTATTACTTTGAACGGGATAGTAGGAATTTGTATTTCGATTTTGTCAAATGTCAGCTTTTATATTGGCATCATGGTTTGTTTGATTGGGTGATATTTTCTGTCTCAGCAGTCCGTACAGTAGACATGTGAGAAGGTAAGAGTAGGAAGTGTCTACACAACGCAGAGTTTGCGTTGGGAGTTTTTCTCAATTTGCATGTGTAGATTCCAGGAGACTAGCATGTCTCTTTATGTGAACGGTCAATTTGTTGAATAAATCTTTGGGATACATATGGAATGACATGGTAGCAAAAGGCTTTATTGACATGCGATGAACACAACAGACACAGGGTGTGTTAAAATTTACCCACAGTCATTACATTATGTTGAGGCTGTCAATGCAAATACTGTAGATTAATGTGGGGCGATAATTAGTATGGATGTGTATGTGTGTGTGTGGGTTCTCGTGTATTTGTGTGTAGGTGTGTGTGTGTTGCAGAGCTGTGGTTTATTTCATTACAGCCCATGGTGTGGGTAGCACCCATCCATCAGTGCAAAGAGCAGAATAACCAAGAGTGACATTCAATTACGGTATGCTAATTTGTGTTCTTTATTTATTTTTTGGGGGGTTTTCACCATTCATTTACCTAATTAACTATTTTGGACGCACGCTATCATGAGAAGATTGCAATATTCTTTTCAATAAGGGGACATAATGAAATATATTATTAACTATAAAGTTAATGGAACAAGTGAAGTGAGACTCGTCCTTAGTACAGGATGGATGGCGTATTAAAGGACAATGAATAGAGCTAACAAAGGACAAGGAAAAAAGCTCCCGTAGATTCTGGTTAAAGATTTTCTTGAAAGATCCATTGGATGTGTATTGTGACGTGCACTTGTACTGCATTATTGTGATGGATTATCAGGTTCGTATTGTCTGTCTGTCATTGGAAAGGCTTTAGAGAGTCCTTTGCCCTCGCTGGTATTGCAAATGGGACATTGCTCTCAATTAAAATGCAATTAAGAATGTAATTAACATGGCTAAAAGATAGAATTGCCTGCTTTGACAGGAACCACTGAAGTCGAGGCCTGTGGAGGTAATTAAAAATATTTAGCTGGACCATGCAGTGTCTTTGGCAGTTGTTTTATTTGAGGTTAAATGGTTTTTGTTGTGCTAAAAAGTCAAGCTTTCAAAGAAAATAATTTGTTTTGATAAAAAACTGGGTACCACTTTATTTGAAGGGGTGTCCATAAGACTGACATAACACCTGTAGTCTTTATGAATGTTTATGACTGTTGTCATTCAGTCAATTATGTCATTTTGTTTGGGATGTCTTTGTTAGGACAACTTGACATTAACCAAGGCAACATAACCTAACCTTACCTAACCTTAAGTTTAGGCCTTGGGGTTAATATTAGGATAATGTTCAGGGTTAGTCTTCGTGGAAGGGCCCAGGGGCGGGGCTAGGGTTAGGGTTAAAGGTTAAGTTTAGACATGAAGCCTTGGGGTTAGGGTTAATGTCAAGTTGTCATAACAAAGACATCTCAAACAAGGTGAACTTTGCATTAAAAATGACATAATTGACCGAATGACACTTAATGACAACAGTCATAAACATTTCTAAAGACCACAGGTGTCATGTCATGTTCATGACAGATGTCATGTCAGTCTAATGCACACCCCTTCAAATAAAGTATTACCCAAAAGATGATTATTATATATAAGTATTTGCCCTGGTCAGTGAGGATTACATAAAAACACAAAGGTTTGAAAATAGAATAATGCTTTGTAAGTATGTAGTCAGTATGTACTGTGATCCATAAGAGGTCCATATACATCTGCACCAATGCCACTTCCTGTACTGAACTATTATTATAATTGCAGAATGTAGTGATTCTAATCCTGACGATAAATCCATCGCTCACTTAGTGAATTATTCCGAGCAGAAATTCAACAGAATATCAGACTGAATTCCTGACAGTATGACTTAAATCCTGTAAAATAACTACATAATGTTTGAGCTGTGAAAATGCGGAGAACATATTATTTATTGATTGTGTGTGTTGAGGAAGAGGTTGTGTCTTCCCCCGCCGGCTCCAGATAACATCCTCTCTAAACCTCATCTAGCCGCCTCGCTAATTGGACTCGAACAGACCTCGGAGCCGTGGACGTGTTGACCTCTGCAGCCCGAGACGGACAACGAGAAGATCTTTCTTTGACGTTAAGGTCCGACAGGATTGTGAAACGGACTGCGGTTCGATCAAAGCCTAGGGCTCTGGTTTTGTTTTCAGCTTGTATGCAGTTTTGTAGCAGGTGAGAGGTTTGATGAGAGTACAACTGCTGCAGGAAGCTGACGCCTTTTTTATGGGCAAAGATTCAGGAGAAACGGGTAATTTATTCTGAAAAAGAACTGGCGTTACCTGAATGTATTTTGTGATTTAAAAAGGGCACAATCTCTGAACCTATCGGCTTTCGGTCTGACGGCGTTTTACCTCCGGGGGCAACAGACAGTATTTTGGGGGTTCTGATGTATCCAACGGATAATGGATATCCAGGTCAAGACTTTTAATTTGAAAAAAAGCTAATAAAAAGCCAAATGGTCGTCAGACGATAGTCGATGGGATCCAAGACTGTATTTCAGCCAAGACGTTCCACCTCTTCTGCTCTCCACACAGACTGTTTACCTGCACGCAACCAAACCCTGCTCAAACATGATTGGTCAATACTACTCAGACTACAAATGGAAACCAGAACGCTTCCTGTACTAAAAGCTGGCCCCGTTGCCTACAGATTCTGCATCCATATACTGATATCTGTTTATGGAGATTAAAAAGGACATGATAGCCATCGTGTGATGTCTTCTAATAACCGTATCTCTTCATATTTCAACAAACGAAGATTCCTAAGATCTCATCATTTGTATGAGTAATTTGATTGACATTATGTTTTCACGGCTGCGTTTAAGCCCCGGCCGTCGCGCCCCTCAGGTATACGGAGGTATGAATACAGAGAAAGTCCTCCCCCGAGCCTCGCTGGCTTCAAGTCAGCAACAAAGACTCGGCTCCATTAAAGAATGAAAAAGAAACGGCTCTTTTGTCGCGCTCAGATCTCCCCATTGTTAAAGAATCCCATTAAATGACAGAAGAAGGTGACTTTTCCTTTCAGTGCAATGACACATGGAAAGAGGCCCCTGTCAGAGGGGGGTGTCTGAGGGGCTTGGCCAGAGTAAAGGAGTTATTGATTGACTCAGGCAGCGGTGCCTCTGCCTCCCTCTGTCAATCACCCGCAGACTCTTTTCTTCCTCCTTCTCTTCTGTTCTCTCCTCGGCGCTATGTGATCGCCCGTTTCCTGGACAGCTCTGTGCCGAGCCTCTGCCCTCATTTAACTTCATTACCGCGGGGCTGACAGCCAGCAAGGAGGGCGAACAACAACCTGCGACCCTGAAGACACCTTCTCTGCTACCATCCATCCTTAACTCCACCGCTGCGACCATCGCCGCGCCACTTCCTCCTCCTCCCCCAGCCAGGTTATTTTATCATCGTCTTCGCCCGGCCCTCCCCTCCGCTGCTCTCCCACGGATGGAGCTCCGCGGTGTTGATAACGGTGTGACAGACCACGGACCGCGGAGAGAGAGAGAGAGAGAGAGAGAGAGAGAGGTGGCATCAATCCCTCACTGCCCTCCCTCTCTTCTCTCTCCCTCCCCGACCTGTTCTCTTTCTTATCAAGGTCACCTACCCCCCCCCACCACCGGCGTGGAGGAGAGACAGAACGTCAGACTGGGAACAGGAGCCTTTCTGCTGCCTCTACCTGTTTCCTCTCACAGCTCTCATGTTTAATGAGACAACGGTCGCAGTTTGACATGGCACTGCGCTGCAGTTCAGCCAGCAGTATATAACACCTGTAATGTGTGTTATGTAATACAACAGCAGTATATAACACCTGTAATGTGTGTTATGTAATACAACAGCAGTATATAACACCTGTAATGTCTGCAGCAGCCCTGAAAGGCACACACCAGCTCAGGTTCAGTGCCTTGCTCAAGGACACTCTGAC
>OMKK01008905.1:3535-23068 GCA_900302305.1 Polymixia japonica | reverse complement strand
TTAGTGACCCCCCCCCCCCAAAAAAAATAAAAATAAAAAAAATAAAAATAAAATAAACCTCAACAAAATCGCAATTTGTGTTTGCAACAGTTACACCGACCTGTTAGGGCAAGAGGTATTCTGGTGCAAAATGTTTTGCCCCAAGTCACTTTGCGGGCGGCGTCTTTAAAACGAGCAGCTTGTCAATCCCAGTTGCGACCAAAGAGCTTTTGGTTTGAGAGACCAGCACACGTTGACGTCACCAAACGTCTCCAGCAGCTGTAGCGAGAGGAGCGCAGAGAGAGGGAGAGAGAGAGAGTGAGCAGAGAGAGAGTGAGCAGAGAGATGAGCGCAGAGAGAGAGAGCGCTTGATGTGCTGGATCCTTGCTGCCGGAGGAGCGCATAGGACCGATCATAGGACCCCTGGGTTATTTTTTTTGCGGGACAGTTCGGGGCTACATCTTGTTCCAGGGTAAGTAAAAGTAGTAGTTTTTGAGCTTTCTGAAGTGCTTTCTGGAGTGTTTTGGAGTGTTGGAGCTGTCTACTCCGTGGTCTGTTTTCCCAACATTGTTGTGTTTGTTGTTATTGTGCACTTTATCGCCTCGTCACCAGCCTATGCGATGCTCTGTCGACCGAAGTCGAAGTTAAACATTGCAGGACTTTTAATGTGTTTTTCCTTGATGCGTCCCAGGATCCTTCATTATAATCGCGCTTGGCTATACGGGAAACTTTGTTGCGCAATGAAGTTTTCGTTCTTGCAAGGTGGATCTGTCGTTAAGTGAATGTTGTGCAGACTTTCTCCGTTGGAAATGTTAATTTCCACTCGTCTCTTTAACCTGAAGCAGGAGAACTGCGAGCATGTGTGTCCATACTTATCCCTGATTCCCCTTTTTTGACTGATGGACAACAAGCACATCATCTGTATACCCTCCACGGAGTCATCACCGGTGGAGATAACACTAAACAAATAACACATGTAATATATTATAATTTTGTTTACACGTCCTATAATACTAATCAAAGAGCATCTGTGCAGCGGTGCCCTTGCATGTAATGCATGTTTTTTTTTTTTTAGGACAGTGATCTTTCAGCTTGCCCTTTCATCTGAAATGAAAAACAAAACAAATGGCATGTCGAGGGCGTCGCTTGTGTTTGTGTTTGGAGGAGAGCTGCAGGAGAATGTCAGTGAGTGACACGCCACCGTGGGGTGAGCATGTCTGGAATGATGCAACAGATTGCGGGGAAGTGGGATTTATCTGCGGACATCATACTGGGGGGCAACCGGAGACTGTTCCCTCTCGTTTATTCCACTTGCACGATTTTCTGCCGGGCACCGTCCGTTTTTCTTAACACCTGCAGTAGATGGAGGGATTCAGGCCACTTTATGAATGCAATAGGTCTGGCCATTGTAGATTATAATTGTAGCGGTTATTAAGAACTCATTCGCCTTGTATCCCTTTTTTTTTTGGACTGGGTCAACTGTTTTTTTTTTTGCATACTTCTTGTTTCTGTGTCAGACTTCTCATTTCTTGGGGAGGGAGTCATCATTTGCCACGATTGGGAAACAGGTCTTGGGACATTAATTGAAATCAGCAGTGATTATTGTTATGCAAATTGGCATCTTCAGAAAGATTCTATCTCTTAACAGTTTGAGTGGTAACATCTGTTACCCATTATGCAAAAGCCCTGAAACCTATTAGCCTAGATTTTTTTTAAGCCACTTGGCTACAGTAATTGAATAGCTTCTTTGGGAGCCTCTCTATGTGGAGTGCCTTTGGGCTCATATTGTATTCTATGAATATCCAAACCTCTTTTGCAAATCGGTGTGAGTTAGCCCCGAGGCTTCAGGATGAAGCTGCAATCCAGAACAGCATTTTTAAAATTTACCAGCAATTTACCAGGATTACTGATCAAAGAAAACAGAAGTGGTTTTGGAAATCCAATTTTAAGCAAGTCAAATTAAGGTCACATAAGTGAGGTGACGGTCTTATTCAGATAAGTAGGCTTTTAAAGTTATAGGACACCTTCTAAGGCCTCTTGCTTACACGGTTTGCATTATTGCCAAATAATCCAACAAAGTTGCAAAGTAATACGATTAGTTTACCAGATGAGGTTGCCAAGCTACTTTATATGTTTTGAGGAGAAAAAGGTAGTCGTGATTTTTTTTTGATTTTTACATTGTAGTTCACATCAGTCACTGGCTTTGCTTAAAGGCAGCGTTAAAGCCTGGGGCATCTGTTGAACATCTTCTATTTTTAGGAACAAATCAGTATTATGAGCTTAAAACGAGCAGCCTACGATATGCACCGACTTGCGGAGTATTGTCTCCGTCTCGCTGTTGGGCACCAGGACGAGTACTTTATACTCGCAGAACAAAGTTATTCTGATGCTAATTCCGCATAATGACTGACATCTGAAAAATGGCTATACCTTAGCTAGCGGCACGTTAGGTAGCCGGTCAAGAACCTCGGTCCACCGGTACCGAACCCACCGGACGGCGCGTGTGTTTACCGCTCAAACGCTTAAGCCTCAGAAGTTTCAGCCGGCACTTCATCTGTCGCTGCCAGATCGCAGTGTGACTGATAACATCATTACTATCAGTCCATGCTCCCTATTCCTCACTGTCACTGAAAACTCTATTACAACAAGTTCATCTTTCTACCCAGAGCCGTTCGTCGTCAGATCGTTGAGGGTCTCGCTGATGCGAGTTCGACCTTGTTCACGGTTGGAAACACCAAACGGTTTGTCATCCGGTATGACAATTGCAGCTGTTGCCGCTGGAATTGGGACGGACAGGAAAGACTACAGGGCTATCTGTTTAGCGGCTAATTATTCATACCATCATGTCCGTGCCAGCGAGAAAAATGCTAAAGGCACGAGCATATCAGCAGTGAGTTGCCTAAGCCAAGATAATTGATATTTTTGTCTTGCTTGGCTGGGGCATTGACTCTAACAAATGTCAAAGCTTTGGGTATCATCATCGCTGTGATTGAATTAATCCTCTCAGCACATATTGCATATCTCAATTAATCATAGCCTCCGGGCAAGTGAGACAGCTAACGGCGTCTTGGGCCTACGGTCGCGTTCCCGCCTATACTCTATAGTCACGTCCTGACTCCTTTGTCTTAGTTTATTCCTGGAGGGAGACGGGTATTGTTTTCTGTTGAATAAAGCGTCTTCACTGGCATTGATGGAGCTCTTTTGTGTTGACGACAATATGCCAATCTGGAAAACCACATGAGGTCACAAACTGCATAAGAGAAAAAAAAATAAAAAATAAAAAATACAGCTCAAGTTGCAAGCACACTTTAAAGGGTATCTTTTGAATTCAGCGCTTTGATGTCTCAATTGAAAATAGCACTTGTGTGCAGCTCTCCTCTGCATAAATCATTTTAATATGCCACCAGGGCTACCCTAAAGGATTGTGCAATACCAAAAGAGAAACAGTAATATAAATCCAATATCATGCTGTTCCTCCATGTCATTTTTAATAAATTGTGATGTAGCTACGGGAATAAAATGCATCGGTTATGAGTGTCCATAACCTCACACTAAAAACAAAACAAATGATTCTAATAAAAAAAGATTACGATCGGTTGTGTAGACCTTTATCGTACATTGGACTCCGAAAGTCTTGGCTCATTGGTAACGCGCCGGAAATCAAACGACCAAACAAGCGCGCCCTATAACAGTTTCAGCTGTCGCTCTGTAGTGGGTCATAGAATAGAATTATGCGTCTATTAAGACAAGACGTGGAAAGAAGCATGAACTATGAATCAGAGCCAAAATGACACCAGCCTGTATGATAGGCAGTTGACAGCGGGGTTGGAATGTTTACAGCAGTTGGCCCCGCCTCCCTTAAACCCAACACCAAATGAGTCCAGGGTAAATAAATCTGCCAGATGAGTGCGAACAAAAATGAGGTAGTCCTAATGAAAACTTTCACCCCTGATAAATGGCCCATCTTATTGGCCTGGTTCCCCGGATGCCACATTACAGACCGGAGTTGAAATGGCTTTTCTTTTAAATTCCTTTCCTTGTACCTTTAGGTACGCCTTGATTAAATAGGCCCCCATGCCTGGGGCTTTTGGAGACCTTCGACATTTGGGACCGTGCTGTTACTTTAACAAAGACCTCCTGATTTTCGTTCTGTCATTCTTTTCCCACCGGTCTGCTAATCATAGGATGAGTCACTATTTAGAGCCTGACAGGTCGTCCACTAAATCTACTAACCTGTCAACCGTTTTCAAGTAATTCATAGGCCGACTTTAACATACTTTATGATATTAGGCTTGCAAGAGGTTTATGTTACGGCTTATGCTTAAGAAGGATGGGCCTTTTGACCAACTGTTAGCATTTGTGTTTGGATGTAGTGACCTATAAGCGATATTCAGCACACACACAAAAAAAAACACTCGTCTTGTGTCAGTGGAGGAAGAATGCTGGTGAATTTGATGTTGACATTTTCACAAATCACGATATACATCACAAAAATGATTTGTGTTTTTGGTGAAAGCAGCGAATGGAAATGGGTTTTGCGAAAGTTATGAATGGAAATTCAAGTAGATTGTAGTCTAGTATAATATATGACTGTCATGTGCACAATCTCCCTGTCAAGTTAATTTAATCGTAAGGAATCTTTAACCAGTGATGTTATAACCATTATCGCCCGCTCCTCCCATACACAGTTTTCTACCAGTGAATACCGTTACATTTTAAATGGACCTTTGTGAAATACACATTTATAATTGAGCGTACATCCTCGACCTCCACCTTCAAATGTAACTGCTGATGTGAAAATGGCGTTCATATTCAGAACCCGTCACTTAGTCAGTAATTGGAAGAACTATTTGAATCATGGGTGCATCTACAAGATTTACAACGACCCTATTGTCCCGAAAGTTAACATTTAGTCAACCTCCATAGTCGCTTACCACAGGCCATTAAAAGTTAGGTGCCAGGATTGCTTTTGCATTCATCCCCAGCTGTTGCCCATTGACATTTTGCAGAAATGCCTCTGACTGTCTCCGGAATAGGTCAGATTGATTTTATAAGTAAATCACAACTAAGACAAGGGAAGTCAATGACTACAGTTTGTGACCAGACTAAGATGATGAGGACAGCTCACATCACACTCGTTGCTTCATGGCTTGCAAGTTGTGGCTGTATTTAACCTTGCTGGTTATGCATCGAGGCAAATCACAGTCCGCCGGGGGGGCCAGCTCAAATGGTGACTGGGAGGGAAGTGTGCTGTGTGCCTCTGGGGTCATGGGTTTTGATCTGACCCATGACCTTTCCTGTATGTCATTCTTTCTCTCTCTCTCTGTCGTTCTCTCTCTCTCTCTCTCCGTCATTCTCTCTCTCTCTCTCTGTCATTCTCTCCCTCTCTCTCTCTCTCATATATAATTTACATTTAGCCTCACACCTGTGCCAAGTCCCATACAGATTGACATGTTTGCTGCTGAATATCAAGAACAATGCAATTTAAATTTCTAATTGTATCGGGGCATAATTATTGAATGCCTCTTTTGATCCAATCTCTCACCGGCTAATATACTCTTACTTTAATGAACTTTGGTTTGGGTTAACAACTTAAATTGTCTGTCACGACTTGTGGGTTGTTTTGTGTGACGGAAGGATTGACCTTAGTTGAATATCAATGAGGTTTTCCTGTTACATTCGGGGAATAGATTGGTTACATTGTGATTAATGAAATTGTCCCTGTAATGTAATTTCCTGATGAATGTGCTTCTGTCTTTGTTAGAGACGGGCTAATAGAGGAAGAAGCACGGCATCTCACAATTAGCTCTCTTCGCTATCAAAATTTGATAGTGATGGTTACTATATTTAGGCGCTGCGGCGGCTCGGTCTGAATGCGAAATCAGTTTAAAGTTCCTTTACCAGAATCATCTTTCCCACAAGTCCTTATGACGCCTTCCTCCCAGACACAATTATGGAAGCTGATCTTTCATTTGCCGCGGAAATCGATCAAACTCTAACCATTTTAAGAAATCATTACTTCTGCATGGTGGGGCATATTGTTTGGTTATGACTAAATCCCTCCGAGTCAGGGTGGTGCTCCCGCTCAGTATTCATTCAATTCTGTGGATGATCAAGGCTGCTGTGGCAGCTTATTTGACTCATGGCTTGCCCGGCCTGTGGCTGTTGCACAATGAAGCCGTCCGCTGGGTCGCGAGACGTTCACTTCGCTGTCATTTTCCCTGCAGAACGCCTCAACCGAGACACTCGCCGCTCGAAGTGAAAAGAGAGCTAGCGAATACGTCACCGCGACAGCCAAAGAAGGAGGTTTACAAAAGAGGACTTCTGAACTTCTGGAAAGTGGGACGCGGTTCCTGTGTTTTCATGTCTCGGATCTTTTTTTTTTTTACACACAGAGTCAGAAATGTATAAATAAGACAAACGTTACGGAGTTGGTTATCCACCGGTTATGTCCTCCGGGATATCCGACAGATTCGGTCCCAGGCTTTTATGACCCAACACCTCCAAAAAAAAAAAATCACTGGCACGCACCTCTTATAGACACAAGACATCCACAATTAATACAGGAAGTCACCCCATCGTGAGAAAACCTATCGTCTTTTATGGCTTTTTTATATCTAGATGAGCGCCATTCGTTTCAAGGGGCAGGCCCCGGCGCTTTGACGACTTTTTCATCCCCCCTTTTGACAATGCGACTGCATTATCCTCCTCCTGGTAATGAATTGGCAGGAGTTATCTGTTTTATTGGTGTTGTTAAGCGCTTTAGGGGAAACGCTGGATTTTCTGCCCGTCCTCTATGGGTAGTGAGACTGCATATCTCACCGTTGCAGGCCTGACACGTCTATTTACGCGTTGAACGTATTTTGCCGAGGCTGCGGTCCGCAAAGCTTCTTTAAACCTCCCATGTACGAGATTTATATTCTTCCTCAGTCCCGTCGGCTCGGCTGCTTTCTCCATTAAGTTCATTCACATTTAAACTAATTAGATTTATTCTTGACTCATTACAATACCCGCATCTTATACCAATACAGTCAGGAATTTGGTGTTGTGCCTTTGCTATTGTTAGTGCTCGACTTGTCATGGTAGTACCATCTTTATAGCGTTGTTGCTTCTCTCCTGTATACTGTTTACACCGGTATTACCGAATTTCACCGGTAGAAGGGCTCGCTGGTTTCCTTATGAGTTGCATATCATATCTACTTACCACAGGGTTTCCCAGTAATAGGCTTTGTTTTGTGTCACATCGCCACGGTATAAAAAAATGGCCGCCACAAGTTGAAAATCTATTAAACCATCATTTAAAATAGGTAAATTACTTCGGCGCGGTGACGTACTGGCATGAACAACTCACGTAGTCAAACCGACGACAGAGAACGCTCCTTTCCCACGCTGTAATCGCCCTTGAACGCACCGCGCTCACGCTCTGCCAGAGAGACACCGCAGATAAAACCGAGTCCTTTTTTTGACTCCCTGCCCCAAAAATCCACTCCCCTTCAGGTGAAGGCGCGAACACTATCACCGCACGTCGTGATTGACGACCTCTGCTTCGCACACCGCGGGGGATTGGGAAGTGTCGTTACTCACAGTGTGTATGAAACGCTAGTTATTTTTGCCAGGCTTTACTACACCTACGTGATGAAATGCTTATACAGTACGTTATGTTTATGTAAGTGTCCAAGCTCCTGTTTCACACTGTCATTGATCAGCACGTTGTAACATGATATAGGGTCATTATACAAGTTATTCTTTTAATACCGCAGGCGTTAAAGCTCTGAATATAAGTGTATTGTTATTATTTTACTTCTTTAATTATAAAATAACAGTACTGACGGTGTGGAGTAAAGTACACCGGCGTTGAACCGAGGACCTTAACACTGACCACCATGACAGGCCTGCTCCACATGGACGTGTTTTTCAGGCAGGATTTACTTGGGCTGTATCAATTAAGTCACTATTGTGACATTTTTCATTTACTTCTCCCCCTCGGATCCGATATGTCTGAATCTATATATCTGGTACCGTGACCAAATTACCTAACAGGCGCACCTCTCTGGTGACATTAACAAAAGAGTGGTGAGACCAGTCATTAGAATGAAATACCCACTTTTCACTGTCTGTAAGGATTAAAGTCTTCCAGTCTCATTATACCTTTGAAGATGTATCCTCTGGGTCTTTGAGATGCATTACTTTATAGCTCACAAAATATCAAAGAGCTTTTTTGTGAAGTATTATTGTGCCGTTAAATGTTTGAAATGTCTTCTTCGCCCACCACGGCCTGATGCTATTTATAGCGTTAAATTAGCATTATAACTTTATCCACCTCGGCCGACAACTTGTCGTTTCCCGACGAGCTTGGAGCTTAAGTGACTGCAAAAGGTCCAATCTCGGGAATGTTTAAGCATGAATTCGACCTCGGCGCGGGCTAGTTTCTCCTCGCTTCCTGAGTCGCTCACAGACTTGCGTTGCCACGATATCTCGGTTTTGACTTTGAACGTGGCGTTCTATAACTTCTCTATTGACATTTTGTTATCAACAACCGGCGTGGGGTAGGCGTTCGCAGGAAAAACGTTGATAGGAAGGAAGGAGGAACCCGGTGGTTAGTTAGCATGCTACGCTACCATGACAGAACACACACAGAAAAGACCTAGAGAAACTCAAGCTTCTTGGAATCTACACGTCTACATCACTGGTTAACATGAACATCTATTTTCCAAAGCTAGATCGGCGAGAAGCAAGATACCTTCAGGAGTATTTTAACTCTTGTGTTTTCAGAGGCAGAGGAGCTGAACACTCGACTACGGTCTGGCTGGTTTTAATTGTCAAATAAGTGTTCGGTTAGATTATAGTCTCCTTTTTCGTCAGCCCCAAAAAGTCTTGCTTGAATATAACATAATGTTTGTCTTGTTTCTGCCCTGAGGGGAGCCTGCAACCTGTGAAAAAAGGAGAAAAAACCATGAACAAAAAGTCTTTGCAAATATGAGCGACACATTGTAAATAGATTAACAGACTCCAAACTCCCAGCAATTCCTGACATTTTATTTGGAAAGAATTCACAAAGTCTTATTTCCCTCTGAATATTTAACGTCAATCTTGAAACGATATTTGAGTTCACTTGGCTCACGAGGAGCGGATAGCATTCGTAAACGTAAGTTTGTCAATCTGTTGTTAAACCTACTTTCCAGGGCAAAATTATTAAAATGAATGAGTTGCTAAACACGGGTTGCCTCAGTAAAAACTGTGCCAGCTTCAAGGTCTGCGTGAAGGACTGCTAATGACTTTGAGAAAGTTCGAGGAGAATATCGAATGATATGTAGACAAAAAAGGGCAAACCGTTTGAGAGCCTGTTCCTTCAACAGTCAACCGAAGACCCTGTCAGACTATCGAAAGGGAAGGTTCAGTGAAGCTAGACAAGGTCAGAGGAGGTATTGACTCACCGATGTCTGAGGCTGGTAAAATCGCACTGGCTGTACTCCAGCAAGCGCTGTTGTCCCGCTCAAAGGCTATTTTGGTTGATCGTGCGGACCATATAAGTTCAACGTTTCACTCTCTCTCTCACTTTGTCTCACTTTTTTTTTTTCCTAGCTTATAATTACCAGCCCTGTAGAGACTTTACTCTCCGTGTAGATTCACACAGTCTTCCTCTTAGTAAAAAATAACTGCAGATCTGCAGTTTCACATATATTGGGCACGCTCCTTGGGGTGCTTTTCTGCTAGATGGTAAACTGGAAAAAAACAACATTTCTGCATTTGTTTTCACTATGAAGCAGCACTGATAAAAGCATTGTGTTGTAGTGTCGCCATTTCATGATGTTTTCCTCCATCGCAGCAGTTAGAGGTGGGTGGTATAAACGTTATAGAAAGTACACCGGTATAAATTTGCTCTACGGTATGAATTTTGACCGTACTGTGTCTACCGTTAGAGCCTCAGTTTGCTTGACCTGTCAATTTCCATGTCCAAATATCTGACGGCGTTTGAACGAATACAGTTGGGGAAGAGTCAAGCCTCGAACTGTGTGTTGAAGAACGCTCCGGCGAGCCGTGCAAAGTATTGAACAAGGTCGACACCTGTCAACGCTTCGCGTACGTTAGGCGAGCGTAGACACTCCTGCCCTGTTTTGAATTTTAAGCCGTCGATTTGCCGATCTGCAGACGGAGAGCAGGAGGGGGCGCTGTACGGGCTCTGGGTCAGATAAACAAGGTAAGCACGAGGGTGTCGGTGTGGACTAACCTGACCGCCGCAGCGAGTGGGAGAGAGAGGACAGAACATAGTCACGTGAAACACTAATGCAACTATCACTGACTTGTGGTCCAGTTATACTGTGGAGTCATACGTTAGTCTGACCTAGACTTGTCACGGTGGTACCATTTATATACCAGTGTTGCTTCCCTCTATCTATAAGGATAATGTTCAATTTAATGTCATTTTGCAAGTCAAATATTTGACAAAGTTTGTCATTACGAATCAGTTTTGAATGGGTTCACCTTAAAATAAAAACTAGGTTGTTTTACGGCAATTCCTGATGACTCTCTTCCTAGACCTTCCTTCCCTCTACAAACGTAACGTCCATCAAATGCGATCAAATCTCTGGATTAATATGTCTGAATAGAGACATTTTTTTCCAAACACGGCCATTCCTGAGTCACTTTCCGCAATTTATAGGTTTATTTCTTCTTTCAGCTGTAGACAGCTCACCTGTAGCAGGGTTGGACTTGCTTGCCTGGCGGTTTGGCCCTGAAACGGGGCCTGCGAGGAAGTCTAGTGTGTAATTGCGGCGCTGGGAGTCAGCTCTTTGTGCCGGGGCTGAGATACAGACCTGTGGGGGCTCCTCCTCAGAGATTGTCGGAGGAGGCTTGGCTTGGCCTGCCATGGCAGCACGAGATAATTCCCCCCGGGGAAGAATTATAAAATGAAATTGCCGGTGAGTTATACATGCGCTCATTCCACAGGCTAAAGATGCAGAGGCTTCTCCCCGTTGCTTCAGCTGTCTCTCTCCCTCTCTCTCTCTCTCTCCTCTCTCTCTAACTCGCTCAGTCTCTCTACCGCTGTCTTAATCTCGGTCTGTATTTAACGAATTAGGGCTGTCAAACAATTAAACTAAAGGAATTGCATTTTGCGAAAATAAATAAATATGTCTATACATTTAGGTGCATCCAGAATAGACGTGTGTGAGTGTTCTCTGAATGGCTGCAAGAGACCGACTTGGTAAAACTGACCACTGTTCCTAAGTCATATGACACCTGGAAACGCCATGACATGAAGCAAACAGTGTTTCTCTTATTAAGCCTATTGAGGCTGGTGTAGAATATGCTCATACTGGAAGCAGTTGGTGGTATGTGGATAGATGTTGCTTTTGCAAAAATACAAATATACAAAACACAAGCTTGCACAAGACCTCCGCAGTGGCTCTTAGGTTTTTACCACCACAGACAAACAAGAAAAAAAAACATGCTATTCTGTGTCCAACAGTTTCGATTGTGGAGCATAACTGTTAATGCTTTTGTAATGGATAACAAAGACAATAACGTTAAATTTGATGGCATTTTGAATTTGTTGACAATTTTGAAATCGTCGACCCAGTTTCCTGAGTTTCATATTCGTCAGTTACGTTATCAGTCCCTCAATTTCACCCTCCGAAGATGAGTTTTCTGCTCATCTTCTGGTCTTTATAGAAATTCTAAATGCAGCATACAGTTTGCAGTTTTCTACTAATACCACCTCTCTCACCTCTGGATATTGAAACGTCTTCATCCTTGAGAAGGACAATACCAGGCTTCCATTTTGTTTCCCTCCTCTTATCTCAACCTTTTCAAACCAGGTGACATAACTTCACACCGTTTGTATCAGTCAGGGTCCCAGTCGCGTTCCCTTCTCTCCCCTGCTCTCTCTTCTTTTTTTGCTCTGTTTCACCCTCGATTGTGTCCCCTTCATCTGTCACAGCCTCCTTGCCACCTGAAAGCAGCAGACAGTGATGGATGCTAATCACCGTGTCCATGTGCGCCAAGCTCCCCTCTGAAAGAAAAACACCAGCGCCACCTCCGGAGAACGCGCTGAGCCCAGGCTCCCCTCCCCCCGTTCCGGCCCACCAATAAATGAGATGCCATTTCTCACCTCCACCGTCGCGCTCGCCGCCTGTAAACCCCATTATAGTTGGACCCGGAGAGATAGTAATGTCACCGCGACAGAGGAAGAAGCTGAAATGTTAGCAACTTTAAAAAATGAAAAAAAAAGACAAAAAAAAATGCAGAAATGGTGAGAAGCTGTGTATCTGTAGCTCTGTAGATGTTCACTTAAGTTTGCAGGAGATATGAAAAACCTTATTCTCTGTAGCAATATGTATGTGGTGATGAGATACAATAAATTAAGCTTTAGCTGTGCTCTTATCTCCTCTAATGTAATCAGAAAAGTGTAGGAAATGAAGCAACCAAAGACTGACAAGACTATCAAATATTTATCTTCTGTCTGCCCAGAAATGTAATTTAGAGAGCGTTTCAGCTAAGGTGTTAGCTCGTAGGTCTCTTGATATTGGTTTTGGCACGTCTCGGCTCATTGTTTGGTTGCACAGATGGCATTGTTATAGATTTTGACTTTTGGGTCAGTTTGTTTTGAAATATTTCTGCTCCGCTAATTAAAATATTTGCTGCACAAGCTGATAACTTTGCTAATTTTCCCAATTCAAAAACCATAGAACTAGTGAGTATATACTTTTTGAGTAAAGTATGCAATTTTCATGTGGGAAATGTAATATGACAGTCTGTGTTTGTTGCTGAATTTTTACTGACTGAAACCTTGTTTTAGCTCATTTAGTCGCATAAATATTTCAAATTATGGCGCTGGGGCTCCTGAATAATGCATTTTGACAAAATCCTAAATATAAAGTGAGTTTGTTGCAATTCAGCTCTAAAAATGACATGAAATATGTTTTGATTAATGCTTTCCTGCAGTCCTATACTGCTCAAATCCATTTTAGTAATGACCTGCCAAATTAAATAGCTCCCCAACAAGAGCCTTAGTCAGGAAATATTTGAAGTACTTAAATATTGTTTAAAAAAAATCTGTCATATGTCAGTATTATGGGGTGAATATCAGCCCTGAGAAAGTGATGACTGTCTGCCATGGTTTTGAACAAACCGTTGAAGTAGTTTTTCAATACAAGCCTTCATTTATGTTCATGAACCCTGACGTGCTGTAAAGTCTGGAGTTCAGTGTCTGATGCCAAGCAGGTTTACCAGTCAGTGAAGTGCATTGACCTGAAACCGGAGGCTATTATTTTCTACAGTGGAAGCTCTGCACTGTTTCGCTAAGCATCAACCGTGTGGAAAAGCACCAGTTATTTGTCCTTGTCTGATTGTTCTTGTCTGATTGTTCTTGGCCTCTAAATGACTAATGATGGATATAGATTCCAGGTTGACTGTCAAGAAGAATGGGACAGTTGATTTGTCAAAGTACGCATCAGCGAACCAGAAGTATCTTCATATTGTATGTGGGCTGAATGGATGAATGAGGCTAGTATAGGCTACTTTTAAAACCCTTTACCTAGCGTATGACCTTTAAATAAAATTGCAACATCAGCAAAGAAACCGGTTTTCCTGCAGTCAGGCAACATAATCGATTACCATCATTTCCAGAGTTTAGAAAACGATTAAAATCTAGAAAAGAATACTCGCCGACCGGAAGCAAATAGTGATGTGGGTTATTTGAATTGGAGGGTTTTATTCAACATGGATGGTTAACTTTACAACTTTAACTTGTACAGCTGTCTGTCTAGCCACATCGTTAACTGAAACATTGTACATCATGTCATGTGGGAAATGGTTTTTGGTTCTGTTCAGATTATACTTGTAAATGCAGGGTTCCCAGGAGTCCTGGAAAACCTGGTATTTTATAGATCAATTTTCCAATCATGGAAAACTCAAAAATTATTTGTATACTGACTTATTACAAAAATATAACCAGGCTGGTCTTTCTCTGTAGTATTTCAGTAGTATCGGTAGTAAGTATAAGAGGAATACATATGCATAAGGCAACAGTTTAGGCTAATACTTTATTTAGTCGTGTTATGGAGCTTTGCGAAGAGAAAGGAGTGATAAATGAGAGCTAGACTAACATCGTTCGATGGGTAAAGGAAAATCCGTACAGAGATGAAGGGTAGCTGGTGAGGAGAGCCTTCCCCCGGGGACTGATGCAAATAATAATAGTCTTCATGTAACTGCTGAAAAGGTTTCAGTGAGTATTAGGTCACAGTGGCAGCTACACATTCACATTTACAACATATAATCTGTTCAGCACTCTGAACGTAGGGACAAACCGGCATGATTATATGGAATCTGAGCTCACAGACAGAACCCTATTTAATATCAGCCTATTTCCAATGAAAACACCTTTACAGTTTGAAATATATTTTAAGTTGTGTGAAAGAGGGCACTTTTCAGATAATTATTGTGAAGAAGTTGGCAACGGACATCACAGCCAAACCCTGTAAATATTCTGCTGTAGTTCGGTAGTGAATTAAATCAGGAAAGGCCTTTCAGATTAACTCTGTGGCCTGTAATGTGTGTCTCTATACGAGGAAGAGGGATTGGCCAATGTTTTTGGGTAAAGCAGGCCAAAAGATTAATAGAGTAGCAACCAGTGGGCTGATAGCATCTTGCAATTAACTGCAAAATGCTGTGATCCAAGCCCACCTCCATAAGCAAACAGCCAGGTTATCCAGGTGCAGGTCATAGGACGTGTCCGTGGAAAAGTCCTGGAAAATGCTGTCTTGAAGTTTTGAGTGGGAACCACGAAATGACTTAAATGGACGTTTATGGACTTGATGCATTCTGGGAAGCCATTGGCCCTAATTTATCAAACTGTCGCGAGATCAACTCTGATCTTAAAATGTGCGTGCGCTCATTTCGCCGCAAATGTCGGTATTTGTCAGTTTAATCTTTGTCGCAACGAGCCGTGACATCAATCGCGCGATCAGAACACGTGTACGCTCATTTTAAGGCACTTACTAAAGAATCTCACGTTTTGTGACAAAGCGTAACGTCTTTGCGAATGTTGTTTTTTTACGACAGCCTTTGATCCCACTTTTAAGACGGCAAACAAGACGTCCTCTTCGCGGATCCCCCTGCGACCACAACGTCAACCTCGTCATCGGAGAGGTTTTCCCTTCTTGGACCTAGTTTCGCTATGCTTCATTTTAGAGCTCGCGAGTAAGCAAACCTCGCTGCGCCACGCCTTCCCCTTCATAGGGCGAGAGCGGGCAAAATATATTTGGGTGTGTCGTATGTAAATGCTCACTGTCATGCACACGGTACTCACCAGTGGCAGCGTCTGATATTGGCGACTTAAGAAAGTTGAATAAATCAGACGAGTGTCTAAGGATAATTTCGGCGGTAGAGCCTGTGCTCCTTTTCACGATAGCTTGATGAATTCGGGCCATTGTGCAACACCAGGATGACTGTACCGTCTCTAAAATGTCAAAAAATCAATCATGCGGGCCTTTTAAATTTAAATGGAGCCGTCATTTGGAAGTGCTGTCGGGAGCACCGTTCCCATTGATAGCGGACCTTTCACATATGACCGCAGGCGCTGCTCTTTGCATTCTTTTAACAACGGTCAGACAACCGAGGATCCTCCAACTTTGATATGTTAATTTTGAAAGGGAGGGGAGCTGAGCGAATATATTCAAATGAATTTCCAGCCTAGCGTTTGACAGCACGTGACAACCTATGTCCCAAGGTACGTGTTGTTTTGAAGATTTATCTCAACCGCTCCATATTTAGCCAGAAATGGACAGAATCAGTCCTCCCCACTTGAACTGTTCTGCCACATGAAACAGAAGCTCACTTCACCAGAAGTTAAAGAAAGGTATTTTACCAGTATTCATCAAATTAGGTTTGTTTCCCCGCTGTTATGCCACGAGAGGTCTGAATGAGGAAGTACAGTTCTGCCATGGAGCTGGGTGCGCTCCCGTGATTGAACAGATGTTGATTGATATACACATTTAAATAACCGCTCACCTGAAAAGCCTAAGGGTCTGCAATAGATCTCTAGTGTTGCGACCGTCTTGACATTGACAAGGGCAGAAACAGACATTTTATTTTTCCACGTTCGCGCCACAAATGCAGTGTTAAACACAGTCAGACCGCTGATCTGTATAGACTCGGGCAAGGTTATCTGGTCGATGATAAATGTACTTGAGTGAGCTACGGTGGAAGACTAATATATATATAATATATAAAATATTCAGAGCCATTTTCTGTTTGTTTGACCTTCCTATAGAAGACCCAGCGCTGGACTCCACGAGATATAATCTGTGCGTAGGAGATAACAATTTTTGCCCAAGTGGGAGTTCAATAACTGATTTACCAATGGAAAAAATGATTTACAATCTTCTTTGTCTGAGCGCTTTCATTCCGTCTCATGGGCACCCTGAGCATTGTATAAGAACTCAGGGATCTTGACCTCTGAGATGAACCACTAAATCAAAAGGAGCTTGAAGAGGTCTGAAGATATGTTTTGCTTGCTCAGTTTACCCTCAAGGCTATTTCCTGTCATGGGTACTCTGCTCACAGACACAGAGGGACAACCCCTTGGGGGATTGTTTTGGCCATCGGCCCATCCGTGCATTGAACTTCAAACTTGGCATGGGGTCTGCCTCTCTCCGTGGGAGTAGAATCCACTCCAGTCAAGTTCAGGTCTTCAATTCTTTCTAGATTTATTTTTCCTTACCCAGCAATGCAATGAAACACCAACCTTTAATACAACCGGTGAAGACGTCTGTTTGACATATAGGAATAACCTACACAATGTGCAAGAATACCGCAATCCATCCTAACATCTTACCCTGTCTTGTTTTGGGTTTTTTTTTACTCTCAAAGGCCCTAAGAGTTTTCAAACACTTGATTTGCCTCTGTGCTTCACAATAATACAGTTGCTCAGTCTGTTGGTTCCCCATTTGCATCTATCTTTAGAACGACACACTTGTAATAGCTTGCACTATTCTACAGGGTAGACGTTAAAGCTCACAAAAACGGATGAGTCCATACTCCTTTTCTCCTGGCATCGAACTGGAACCCGTCGGATTTAAAAAAAACTGAACTGAACTCAACGGTCAAGAAATCGCCACTATTGTTACGCTTCCACAAATCAAGAGGTCGAAAAGTTTAATTTTTCCTAAAATTGATTCAGCAAATGATGAAAAAGGGACTTTTAAGTCTTTCCCCAAAAGTAACCAGTAAAATGCAAATAAAAGCCATCTGAATGAATAATATTTAGAGATGCAGCTTGCCCTTTCTGTGCCACTGTACCGATTGAACTCTCCGAAGTGATAAAGTAAATCCTTAACTCTCGACTTTTTACTAATTAGCTTGCTGGCTTGATCAAAAACTTTAGACTCAGTCTCTAAACCCACATGAGAGTTTTTTTCTGAACTTCATTTGGCCTCACAGCCTTTACTCATACAGTATACTTGCTCCCAGTGACATTTTCTCTTTTGCACTTGTAATCCTATTACAACACACTTGTTTCAGTTAGTAATACGTAATGAACAGCAGTGCGTTGCTCCTGCATAAATTGCCTGCCTTAAGATTAGTACTTTTATTTATTTATTTTGTTCCTTAAGGTGAGCGTGCAGTTCTCATTTCCCGTTACTTGTTTCTCAGACAGGGGGAAAGGTCAGATTTGTAGGTATACAGGGAGTACAGAAAATGCTAGGCGTCATGATGTGGCTCCGAACACAGAATTCTTGGGTCGAATGTCGACTGCTTCGAAATCATTACATTCCGTCAGAAACGTTTACAGAGGCGATTCCGTGTAAGCTTACGGCCGTCCCCGGGAGTAGTTGTAGCAGGATGTATTTTCAATTGAATCGTACTTGTTCGCGCAATAAAAATCAACACGGCGACAATCAACAAAGCTCACTGCAGCCTCGTCAGTTCATAGCTCTCAGTTGGGGACCGTTGTCTGTCAAAAGCCCCCAAACCACACAGCACACAGAGCAGAGCAAACAGCACATTCCACCGACAGGCGTCGAGGTAAAAAAAATGTAGCAGTTAACTTGGTTCAGCAGGGCTGGAAACAGTGCGGGAACCAGAAATGCGGACTGCTTCTATATTTATTGTAAAATAATAATAATAATAATAATAACTATTTGTATAGGACTTTTCAAAACATAACATCACAATAGTAAAAATAAAAACAGAATCCGTTAAAAGACAATAAGTAAGGTGCGTTTTTAAAAGAGATTTAAAAGAGGACAGAGATGTGGCCCGATCTGCTCCTGATCTGAAGAAAGTGTCCAGGTAATGTTTAATCAACAACACAAATCCGCCTGCTGTGTCATGTGCTTGTCAGCCAACAGTCTTGCTGTGTGCACGTTGTGAGGATAGACTGATTAATTCTACTTTGTTCACATGGAATTACAGTTCAACCTAGCTTGACTGATGTTGACGTGGAAAATCAATTATCATTTAAACTGGGTCAGGTTGTAGACTGAAGCTGATATCAGTCCCCTTTCTTCCAACGCATGCATGAAGGATACAGGGTTTTGCTGTGTGTGTGTGTGTGTGTGTTTGCTGGCCGGGTGTTTGTTCTTCTGAAATGCAGCGTGTGCAAAATGAGCGTAGAGGTGTTTGCACCCCTACGGTTTTTACATTGATGGACATCTGCATATCCGCTCTGACCTCTTAACAGGAATATCAACAACCCAACCGCTAGTTGAGTCTAATTTTCTTTAAACATCGCTATGAGGTTAAAATTTCCAATGTGGAGAACTGCAACAGATGCATACTTTCACAGTGGTATTTACACAATTATTCAAGGCACACGTACAGCATATTCTCAGTCCTTTAATGCTGTAAAAGCACCTACTTACCTCAAATTATGAGCTATTTAGAGAGCCCTGCGGCTAGGAGTCACACTTCAGTTTTATGCTTATTGCAAAAGTAAATAGTTTCCTCAATTGTTTTAGAGATGCTACCGCTTGACTCTCTGCCAGCGGTGAGGCCGGAGTCTCTGCAGTGACTCTGTTTAGGTCAGGATGTTACGGGTGTTATCGTGGATCCGGCCAGGCTCTCACCTTCTCACACTTTAAACCTGACGTCTTCCCAATGCAGGCTGGAGTTCTGGCCCTGCAGGAAAGTACTCTGGATATGTGCCAGAACTCTAGCCTGGTGCTATCTCTACGTCTGCCTCTTATCTACCCACTCCCAGCGCGCCCAGCGCCGGAGCTGCTCTGCCCTATACGATCGGGCGACGTTAGCATAAAACGGGGGGGGGAAACCTACAGGGAGTGAAATCGCTCAATCGGGGGGGATATTTGAAAGACGTCAGCAGCGTATCAGCAAAGCAAAGCGGAGGAAACACGTCTTTCTTTTAACGTTTGGCCACTACAGCCTTAAAGCCTCACACAGGCATGGCGCAACTACAGTCACTGAAGTGTGGCCTTTATGCGACGGTTGGCAGTTTGTACACGAGTTGGCCGACTCATATCCTGTGTTTTGTAAGACTTTGTGTGATTATGTCGCGCACGCATACGATGTTGTGACATCAAGCGGTTCAAATCT
>OMKK01008894.1:2949-18905 GCA_900302305.1 Polymixia japonica | reverse complement strand
TGTGGTAAAGGTCTGGTCATTGACAGAGGGATTACGAGGAGCTTGGAGTTCAAGCCTCTGCGCTGACAGACAACTTGGCTCTGACAGTCAACACACACCCTGGAGACACACCCTCCCTGCGCCCTCGCCTGACCTCTCTCTCTCTGTGTGTGTGTGTGTGCGTGCGTGTGTGTGTGTGTGCACATATGCATCACTGTGATGATGGGGCAGTACTCCTCAAGTTGTTTGATCTGCCATCATCCTGACAATGCCGCTGTATATTTGGTGACAGGAACTGTAAATCTAGCATGCTCATGCAACAGGATACTGTAGATGTGGGGTGACCAGACGTCCCAGTTTGACCGGGACAGTCCCAGTTTCAAGCCAGGGTGTCCCCTGTCCCTACAAATATCTGCAAAATACCCAAATGTCCCGGTTTGGATGGCAGCTGAAATTATCTATTGACTGTTTTATGTTAAGAGCTTAAGATGTTTCCTATTCTGTCCCATTCATATTAGCTAACCTAAAATCCAATCAGGAACCAAACAACAGCAGCCACACGTGGGAATTAAATACTGATTTGTCCGTCAGAGTGTCAATCAATCGATCTAGTGTTGAGCCGCGTCGTCAGAACATTTTCGACACTAGTTAGCTGTCACTCATCAGAGCGCTAGCCCTGCTGAAGAGAAGGAGCACCTTCGATAAAGAGCTCCAACAAACCTTCCCATTTCTTCACATTGTACCCGGTAATGCAACTGATGTTCTGTAAGCTAGTCTTTGTAAATCTACGTTCTTGCTGGATTTTTATTTTTGGGGATGTTTTGTTAGGGTGTGTGAAGTTAACAATACTCTAACCTGCCCCATTTTGAGGAGGTTCAAAATCTGGTTTGTTTCAATGTACCAATGTACACAAGCCTGTGAGTGTGTGTGTGAGTGCAAGCTTGAAAATCTGGTCACCCTATGTAAGACGTGCACCAAGTTTATCAGTTTCATGTCAAAAGTGAAAGTTGTAAAAGCTGTGCTGATATTTAACGGTATAAATGTGCGTGGGATCAAGGTTGGCTCGGGGCTCAGATGCAGATCACTGGGAGGTTAAATTGGGCGTCTAAATTATTCTGGAAAAAATGATGTCAAAAGTTACAACGCCAAAGCTTTTGAATGTCCCGGCAACTTAAGAAAGACTGAATAAAACATTCTAGGAAAGAAGAGAAAGGATTTTGTTGGAATAAGCTGGAATATACTTTAAGTGTTCAGATGGAAATTATTTAGAAAAATGTTGAAAAACCCAACAACAAAGCAAGGACAACCGCAAAAGTCGGCGCACCAGAGGAATAGATTAATATCCCTTATAAGACTCAACAACGTATGTAAAAAGAAATATGGAGCAGTACTTCAAGAAGTAACAAAATACTACAATGTTTATCCTCTAAATGAAATGATTGACAGCTCACTATTCTTTCTGGGTGGTCTGGGGGGTGCAGGAGCTTTGACAGACTCCACGCTGCTCTTTCAGCCGTTCTTCTGCCTTCGCTTTTCCCCCCACAGAAAAATAAGGCTTTAAAGGGAATAGCCACATTAACCCACGGCAGGCTTCAATTTCTCAGCCCCAAAGGCAGTCCCGACACAGAGTCCACCGCACACATCCCTTTAAGAGACACTTTGCCCCTCTTTAAAGATTTCAAGCCTTTTCCCCACTTGGGATATTATGACAGATCCTGACATGCTTCACTCTGCAGTCATTACCGAGCGCCGGTCCTGAGACGAGATGAGAGAAGTCTGCCCGGCCGCAACCGTATATTTAAACCAGTTCTGCTGTTGAAAACGCTGCAGGCGTTAATAGTCTCCTATTCCTTCCCTTCTGGCTTGGTAACAGGTTTCATGAAGTAATTCATATTCCAGTAGTCTCGCTCCGTGATTAATCTGGATCCATCATCTTGCCCATGTTGCTTAAACTATGGGTCGTTTTAATGTGGTGTGCGCTTCTTAAAACCTATTTTTACTCTTTGGTTATTTCACTGTGGTTGGCATGTTCTTTTTATAACCTTTTTATAGCTATTTTCTCTCTTGTTTTGTATTGTACTATTTTTTTTCACCTCATGTTTTAATGTTGCTGTTGGTGTTCTATGTTTTGACTGTGTTTAAAAGAGCCTGTTGAGGGATCTGAACAGGATCTTGGCGAACATGTCATTACTTTTTAAACCTCTCGTTTTGGTCCCACACGGTCAAAGTATAGTTCTTACATATATAATCTATCAACTGAATCCCAGTTTTACCTCATTCTGCAACAGAATCTCTAGTTTACCAGCGATAGATTCAGTCTGCATTTTCCCAGAGCTGTCAACTTGATTGACAGCCTTTACCTGAATATTCATTGGTGCATTGGGGTTTCAGGGCGGGCCCTGGTCAGTCTGTTGATTCCACATACACACACTGACTGCAACAAGCACGAAACGAGGACCCACCACTGCTCCACAGCCCCATTTTAACTACTGGAGGCTGAAATTATCCAAGAATCCTGTAGAGCATCTTTAACCCATGTTTTTTAAAGCACGTTGGTACTAACTGGCTTTGTGGTTTGAAGCACAATATGAATAAAGTTGATTTGACTAGAGACCTAAAACAGGCCGTGTTTATCGAAGGTACAGCAATAGTGTTTTCCAAGCTTAGGTCTGAAGGCAAGACTAATTTGGGTCAAAAGATAAAAACAAAAATCCTGAATTACTTTGCATAATCACTAAAGGCTTTAAAAAGTGTCACGGATACTTTTAATGTCAAAACTCGTCCAGGCATAGGTCTCTGCCACCGACCGGACTTCACAGGCATTCTTCAGATCGTTGTTGATTTTGTCAGATTTTTCCATGTTTCCTCTGACTGAGTCCACAGTAGTTTTGACACCTTGATCCAATGCTAGACCAAACAGAGAGCCTCAGATACGGCCAGAGGGATGGGTTACTGATGCTCTCTCTCCTCATGCCCTGGAGGATGTTTGGGTCAGCATAGTGAATGGACCTCCCCCGTTGAAACTGGTAATTGGCTGATGTTTTGGTTTCTGGAGAACACAGAGGAGCTGCGACTCCGGGTTTGCTTGGACCAAAGAGGAGAAGCTTTGTTGGGATCTGACCCGTGGAAAAATATTATCAATGTAGAAAAATGTGGAGGATTTACCAGAGAGACAGAGGTCATTATGGATTTTGGCCCTTGTGTAATTTTTGACGGGAAATCACTGTAGTGTTGGTGGCCTAATTAACCGCCTCTAAGCCGTGATAGATAAGCATCATTTCAAAGAAATGTTGATAGAAGTTTTTACAAACAATTTTGAACAATAGTCAAATAATTAATTATTATTTTATTATTATTTACTTTGCCATTCAACTTGATTTTGGTAATTGAAACTTCACACACGTTAAGATACATTTTCACCATCTACTGTGACAAAACTCAAACATATTTCTATCCAACTGGTATCTCCATCAGATAAACATGACTTCATCATACATACTGTACATGTTTCCACTCCGTGGACCATTGCTACGTAAACTACGCTGCTTAAAATATTAAAATATAGCATGTTACTTTACCAGATGATTTACAGTCCAACTCTTGGATGAAACGTTTGAGTTTCAAACACAAGCCTGGCAGTGCGTTTGATGTACTGTATGTGTGTACAATATTTATGAGGTGTGTCTCTTGAATTGTGGAATTACATAAAATAAGTAAACTAAATAATAAGTAAAAAAAAGATTGTGCTGTCAGTGTTTATGGATTTTCACAGAAAATACAGTTAAAGTAAACAGTCGTACGTATTCATAGGAAAATATGAGTTGAAACCCTGAAGCAGCGGCGGTGTGGCTGTGCTGGTGCGTTAGTATTATTCATGTAAAACCAGTTTTCTGTCCTTGGCTTACTTGCTTTATGGATTAAGTTCGTTTTTTCTAACACAGGAAATTGCATGTCTGTCAGGAGGATTGTGGGCCGTGTTTTTCTCATAAATCATCACTCCAGCAGTGACCATGTAGAAAGTTCTTGTTAGACTAATCAATCTGCTCCTTTCAATTTGTTGCTTTACAAACCTTGTTATTTTTGATGGTTTTGTGCCACACTTGATTTAAAAACTCACTGAAATCATTTCCAGTAATTATTTATTTGACCCGAAAGTGACTTTAATTTATCCCTGGAATTCCAATTTGCCTTTTAATGATCAACCGCAAATTGCACACCTTGCATTCTCATTGATTTTTTTCCCTTCTACATAATTCATAGACATTTAGCAGCATGGCCTTGCCATTGTTCCAAGTAAAACTCAAGGAATAGCTAATTCATATTCCACCAGGCTTTTTTCATTTTAGCAGACAAGCCGCTTTTTGCTTTAGTAATTCATATTTATGCCACGGTGTATTAAGATAACGACGAAGACTAAAACGTCGACAAACATTCATTTCCGTGTCGGTTGGTCCTGCAGCCCCTGTTTAAACATCCCCTTATAAAACCCCAGCAGAACCCCAGCAGAACACCGCTGGTTACTGTGTTGTTGGAACCGATCGGAGCAGAGCAAGTCTACTAGATTTTTGTATTTATTTTCTGTATTTAATTGGACAAATGAACAGCATTCCAGCCCAGGAGCATAGTGGCATTATTGTTCTCCGAGAATAAACACAGAAAGGTCCTGCATGGACCATAAAACTGCAGAATAAACAGGTCTCTCAAAGCCCAGTATTGAATGTCTGTTTATGACTTGTAATATGAAGTGCAGAGCTCTAAAATCACTAATTACATCAGCTATGTGGACTTCTGGAGAGAGCTCTTAAAAGGGGTATTAGTAGCTGTAACAGTGTGTGTGTGTGTGTGTGTGTGTGTGTGTGTGATGTCCTCTGTTGGTATTTGTGTTGTTTTAACTTCTTTCTGCCTCGCTGGATATGTTGGTGTATTTTATGATTTTCTGTGACTGTAGATCTATTTGTTGGATCGTATCTTTAGTTTATGCATCATTGTGTTGTACATATGTGTGTGTGTGTGTGTGTGTTGTACATCTGTGTGTGTGTGTGTGTGTTGTACATATGTGTGTGTGTGTTCATAACGGCCCAGGGAGGGTTGACCTCGAAGCACGCTGAAGAAAAAAAATGTCTTCCTCTCCCCTGATCTCTGCAGACTTGCGTTATTAAAACATGTTTCACTCTTCCTCTGAGATGAGAGAGAGCCTGCCCACCCTGCAACATGTATACGCAACACTTTATAAACTGCTAGCACCACTTTTAGCTATGTTATGCTATGTTATACATAGTTTGAACCACTGACGGGGACAGAAGTAGTTGTATTTGATTGCAGTGGCCTTATTCATATTCAGTAGTCAGTTTAGTACTTAACTGTTGTGATTGTGCTTTTAGAAGATATTTGGGGGCGTTATGAGTGTATAAGTATACTGCATCCCTCCAATAGGATCATGTCAGAGCGCAGTGATTTATCAACATCAGCAAGTTGTAGCTGCTATCTTGTGTTTTTATGAGAGCTGAGGACAGCTAGAAAAAACAAAAACAAATAATCCAGGCAAAGAGAAAGGTAACATTCATAGTGTGTGTAGTTATGTCCTTGTAGCTGTACTTGTGCAGTTCAGTGAGTAGACAGTCAGTGCTGTGGGCCAGGCCCATGTGCACCATCACCTCATCAGTCAACAGCCTGCCTGGACTCACACACACACACACACACACACACTCACACACATACACACACACACGTGCGCGCCAGGCCCCGTTGACGTAGCGACCAGGTCACGGCAGGGTCTCCTGTGACTTACCTGCCACCTCATATGTTAGCTCAGGTATGGGCTTATTCATGAGTGCTGGACACAGATTTAACACGAGGGCCGTCTTTGGGATGACTAGTGGCCTGGTGGACTGATTGACTGCCTGTTTGTAACAGCTGGTCCACTGTCTGACTCTCAGTCTACCCAGACTGACTGGACGCCATTTTGAAGGTGACGGCGATGAGGTAATCGCTGACTAAAAGTATTGAAAAGTAACTCTGTTAGCTCAGTCGATTTCCTCATTTTCATGTACAAAAAATAGCTACTGGGAAACTTTCCTGGAAGTTTGAAGTAATGTTGTCACCACCTTGACGCAATATATTTTTTAACAAATTTATATACATTTGTTTTGAGGCAAATTTTAAACTACACACAGGGTGAGACTTCCCTTATCGTTAGAATCTGCTTATAAACATTGGCAGACATTATTTTAGCTTGTTTTCTTTCATAATCACTTTTGTCTGCTGTTAATACGCCACAATTTAGCTGGAAGAGAGGCCCTCAGTTTTAATTTGTTCATGGGTAGGTATTTGTATTACTGTTCCTCTTGGTTTGTTAGTATTTTGGCATACCCTTAGAAACCCTAGAAAAGAATAAAAAATTAGATGCATAAATATGGATTATTGTTGGATTATTGTTGTGTTTCCCAGCATCTATGTGAAAAGCCACAATTCAGCAAGTCTGGCCAACATGTTAAAAACTTTTATAATTGCACAACAAGCTCTTAAACAGAAAGATACCACCCTTGTAATAGAGGGTTCGTCATCACCAGCACATTATACCACAAATATGGGCCATCCAGATTTATAGCCCATATCATATTCACCAGCAGTACAACACCGTCTCTGGCCAGCAGGTCAATGTTGCATTATATCCTGCTGTATATAATAGCATCTATTGTAGTACCTATTGTAGACTACGTAAAGAAACACTATCTCCTGTACATCAAACTGTAATTACAGATACCAACCCTGCTCGCAGACAATGCTTGTTCTGCTTTTACTTCCTGGAGACTGTTATGATGTCGGCCCAGCCAGACGTTGCCCCAGTGGTCCAACTGTACATTTTGTTACCGTCCTGTTTTGTAATTTCCATCGATTATAAATCGCTATTATAAACCACTCGACACCTATTTGCACGCGTGACTGCCCTGGACGGGGATCCCTCCTCCTTCTTCTATAGTTTCCCAGCAGGGTTTTTCTGGGAGTTTTTCCTCGTCTGGTTGAGGGTTGAGGTCAGGAGGTGTCGTTTAATTCCTCTGTTTGAGACTGTAATGTGATTAAGGGTTATACAAATAAACTTGACTTGACTTTAGACATTTAGCTGACGCTCGCTTTAAGAGAAACTTACAACAAGCGAGCAGGTAGAGAGGCAATGTCTAGCTAAAGTACGTTTTCAAGATGAAATCTGGCACTTTTTTTCTATTAACAAAGAGTCATTTTATCCATCTGGACCGTGGAGTGAGGTTACACAATACCACATGGCTGGAGACACTCTTCATAGACCGCTATTGAACAATGTGTCTGTGTAGGACAAACACACTTCCTTGGCTACACACAGGAAGTGATGTGTTTTACGTATCGAAACCTAACTGCTGAAAGGTTGGATAAGGCTCACTAGCACTAG
Source organism: Polymixia japonica (assembly GCA_900302305.1). NCBI lineage: Eukaryota > Metazoa > Chordata > Actinopteri > Polymixiiformes > Polymixiidae > Polymixia > Polymixia japonica. Next base: position 11,503 of record OMKK01008894.1, on the reverse strand, counting down.
ACCTACATCACTAGCAGTGGTAGCTAGCTAGCATCTTTCCCGTTCGTCTGCTGTGGCAGATGTTTACTGGTGAGCTGACATCGCACCATGCTACACCGTGTTTGTTGTAGTCCCAGCATCTTTTCAATGACTTCTCTCAACCAGAGAGGGAGACAAAGAGTTAAAGTTGCGGATTGCAGCTTTAGCAGGACACAACAGCAGTTGGGAATCCAACTTGTCACTGAAATGAATCTGATATTTGGCTCGCAGGTCAGTGTTGATCTGAAATATATTGGTTTTTACTATAGTACTATCTATTAGTTTTTCACCATCAGAAATGGTCCCAAGACTCATGTTGGAACCTGAGCCAAGGTTTAAGATGATGATTGTATTATGGTCTTTCTTTTGTGGACCTCAAGAAGAGGCTGCCAGCGGCAGCTGATAATAATAACTTAATAATAGCTTAATAATAATAACATTTATGTGTGTGTGTGTGCTGTTGGGAAACTGTGTGGGCTACGAAGTGTGGTTTGGGTAATAGCAGCAAGAATAATAATAATAAACTGATATGGCACAAGCAGTCAAGCAGATGTGGTGACTGGCTCAACGCCCATCAGCACTAGAAGTGCCAGTGATGCCATGTGGGGATCAGACTATCACGGCCCTGGATATCTATGACTCTGTTGGCCACAAGCTGGTATTGGACTCTGTCCTAGCCTAGACCATTATGGGCTGAACACAACAGCAGGTGGGAGGAGGGCTGTAAGCTCCGAACACGGATCAGGATATGAGCCTGGATGCCAGAAAGAATTGTATCCTCCGCCCTGCGGAGCCAGCTGGAGCAGCTTTAAAGAAAGGCAACAGTGCCATCTAGTGGCGTAGTCAGTAACCAGCAGCTGCTTCTAAAACGAGGACTCGTTAGATGTGATGGGATACAATTTAAAAGTTCCTTGCGGAAAAACTGAAACTTTTAGTCAGCAAATAATAGCATACAACAAAGAAAAACTGGGGTGAAAATGAGAAAAGAGCACGGGGGGTTTTGGTTTGTGGTCCCATAACATAAAACCATGAAAGCTTGAGATAGACTGTAGCAGGGGCGGCTTTTACACCAAAATGATTTTTAATGACCCTTTTCAGGCTGTTTTCCTTGAATAATTATTTAAGGAAGTAAAAGCCGCAATTAGCCCAGTGTCATACGAAAAATGTAGTTATCAAATTTTTTTTTTAAAAAGTCTATGAATTAAAAATATATTTTTTCTAGATTCCATATTTCATGACACCCTCAAAAATCCCACCCTGCTATCTCTCTCTCTCTCTCTCTCTCTCTCTCTCTATATATATATAAATATATATCTGTCTCAGTGGTCTAGGTGTGCGTACCATGTGTTTCCAATGTCGCGGGGTTGATTCTGGCATTTACACACACATTTACAGTTAAGGTATTTATTTGAGAGTTACAATAACCGCAACAGCGGTTTCTAATCCTACATCACCAACATAACAAGTAGTACGGAGTTAAATTACTTACGGTGCTACAAAAAGAATATAGAAAAGAAAACTTTCTCTAGAGGTTGAACGCTATTTCTTTTCTTTTCTTACTTGCCTGTCTTCTCTTTTATCAAGTTCTTCTGTTTACTGTCTAAAAAGTCATAAAGATAATCTTTTAAAACGTCCACCCAGATGTGGCATTAATAACATCAGCCACAAAAAGCAGAACCAGAGCTCAGAGATCAAAGAAGCACAGGAAGTCAAATGTGAGCAAAGGTTATAAAAGCAGCCCGTGTCTTGATCACATTAGGACTTTACGATGTAATAATCTATGGTCAGAAAAAAGACCTAATTAAACTCACCAAATGATTTTTTCCAGTAAAACCTGCCTAGTTAATGAATTGGTCCACACCAGTTTGTTGTGACAGCGGTATGTTTACCTGGTCCATTATTATAGAGACCAATAAATCATCACTTCATATGACTTCAGGGATTAACTATCACATATTCTCACACATATTTTGTGCTTTTGACCAAATCCAAGCCTAAATTAGGATTAATGAAAAACGTTTTTCTCCTAACTGCAATACATCAAAAGCTAAAACGGATTATTTTTTGTCATGGATATGAACGTCAAATACGGTATCATTTTTTATATCGTAAATAACAAATACGAGTTTTTCTTCATTATTTTTGAAATTGTATGATTAAAATATAGTATAGATACGCACCAAGTATAACATGTTCTGACTCTGTGGCCGACAGTTTTTTATCTTTTTTTTTTTTGTTTGATTTTCATGATTTCTGTCGCAGTCCGATGTTTTGTCGTAAAGCTTTGACGAGGAGTCGAGGCGTCTTGCAGGAAAACACACATGAATGGAGACAAAGTGGACGAGATGTTGTAAAGTCGACATTATCTCAGTCCATGCTGAGCGCTCGGTTACCAGGCAGAACTTAAAACACCAGGAACATATTGCTATGGGATTTCTCACATTTTGATATTGTATGAGAACGAGATTACTTTAAAAAAAAAAAAGTGTAATATACCGTTGACGCCCAGTGGATCGGGGTTAACCGTTTAATTTTGTATAAAATAATATAAAAAAAAAAAATAGATAAAAAGGAGAGTTGGCAGTCTACTCGTCTTTAGCATTTCTATTATTATATTCAAACAGCAAGAAACTAGAGGAGACAGATTTGGAGACAGCAGAGGAAGCAGTGGGGAATTCATCGTGGGACCACGTGTCTCTCCAAATATGGCGGACCTAAACACTTGACCATCTCTGGATACACTATTTTACTTTAAAATTCAATTAAACACCCATCATACCATTATTTAAAGGTTAGGCCAAAATCAAGGTTAAAGGTAATTGCTTTATAGATTATCCAGCCTTCCAGTAGGTTTAAGATCTTTATTTCAACATGGCCTTTTCCCCACAAACACAATTTGTAGCGATTATTCTAAATAGCTGCTAGGCACTAGTGCAGTGGCAGATGTGTGTGTGTGTGTGAGCCTGTTCTGGGATTTTCCTGAAGAATTTTTAATTTCGGTAGGTGTGACATTTACAGCTTCGAGACCAAATCCAGCCCCATAAAGAGCCGCTGGCCCTTTTTACAACCTTGTAAATACAGAGTTAATTTGTTTTTTTGTCCACCCTGAGATTAAAACATGAACAGAGAGTGAGGTGTTTTAAAGGGTCCATTTCATTATTTCACAGCGCCCCACGGTCAGGAAATAAACACAGTTGTGGAAAATTAAGTGTCTGATGTGGGTGTGAAACATTTCTAACGCTTAGAGGATTACGGGTGGACATTAGAAAACGCAAGCCGTCTGCATTTCAGAGGGAAAAAAAGCTGAGCCGGTGGCTTTGTGGGGACACCCACTTTTCTCCCCTGCAATGAAATATATTTACTCCATCCGCTCGGCCTAGGGGCCATAAATTCAGGCTAAGTTACGAGGTCAGTAAAGTCAAGCTAAATCTGCCCGATTTTAGTATTGGATGTCTGTGGTGACGGGGAACATGGATCAGGGGAGCGCTCTCGCTCTATGCGTCTCTCTCTCTCATCCCCCCCAGAGCTCTGTGGAACGGTGTGGTCACGACCCGGTGGTCTGATGCTCAGGTGGTCCCCGACAAGCCTCAAAACCTCTCTCTCTCTCCCACCTCTCTCTCTCTTTCTCTCTCTCTCATCCACTGTAACCCACTTCAGCCTGGCTTGGCCCGGGTCCAGCCCTGAATCACTCCCTTCAGGCCTGCAGCACAGGAAGCCCCAGAGAAACTAGCTTAAATCATAGGCGTCCAGCCGATGTCCTCCTCCGTGTGTGGGATGATGAGATCGCAGAGGGAGACGCAGTACTGGTTGAAAAATGATATGTATCTATTTAAGACTACAGCATTTTCACAGAATATAAATGTATTTTTTTATATGAAGGCTCCAGCTGCGTGGGGAAATGTTGTGTGTGAACGAACACACACTTTGACATCTCTTTCTCAACGCAGAGTTCTGCAGCGGAGGTTTTATTTAGATTTGAAAGTCCCCTATAAAACCTGCAGTGCGGGCGGTTTGGCTGGAGCAACTCGGACACAGTTTATTCGGGGAATGAAGCATGTCATTGAATAACACTGTTACATCCTATCACAACCTCATAACAGCTCACATACAAACACTAACAGTATAAATCTCCCGGCCCACCCGGGCACCACGGCTTATGATGCCATGGGGGGTTGATGGGACTAGAAGTGGATATTTATAGAACAGTCAGTTGTGTCCGCCTTAAATCAAACGACGGCGAGGATGGTTCGCTCCCTCTTCCTCCTCTTCTTCCTCTTCTCATCCAGGCGGCCGGTGGCGTCGGCGAAGAACATCACGTCTTCTTTGTTCTCGATCTCCCGCTGGAGGAACTGGAGGCCCGCGCTGTTGAAGCCCAACACATCCTGAAACGCAGGAAGTGAAACCGCTTTTAGGGAATTAAGTAACGTCATATGGAGGCGAGAACCTTCCTGCAGTTTGGGAAGTTGGTCTGCTGTTCAGCCACTACTATTACTACTAATATTAACGTGATGCTTTTTTGATCTCTATAGGGAAATTCTGTTTTTGCCTCCTACAGCGAGGTCAGAGGTCAGGCCTAGCTACAGCACACTGCTCCTGGAGTTGTTAGGGATTCACGTTCAGTTCAGACAGAAATGTCCCGTCTAATACCCTCCCTCCACGCGCTTCGAGGGAGGAATCCCCGAAATACCCAGAAGTAAACATACCGCCTAACCGAGGCCTGTTCAGTTCTTAATGAAACCAGTGGAGGGTGGATGTTCACCCCCCCGACCCCTCGTTTTTACCCCCTCCTAGCGAGGCCACAACACAACACCCCTTCACATCCGTGCTAGTTTCAAACCTAACGGGGCCTCAGCGTTTAGCTCAAGGACACTTCAGCAAGGGCTTGCCAACAAGGGGGCATTAACCCTATTCACCTTGACTTGTTTTTATCTTATTTTCAGATGTGTACAAGCTCAGATGACATCCTCTTCCCAGGAGGGTAAACAGACTTTCCAACACTCAGTAAATCTTCATGACAGGTGCACAGGAGAGCAGTTAAGAGTCCAAAAGGTCAAAACTTCTAGATTGGTTGCAAGTTCTGTTTGGGTTGTGACTTACTCTGATTTCGCGCACTTTGGAGATGGTGCTGGTCCGTAGCTGGTCTATGACAGACAGCAGCATCTGGTTACTAGAGATCTGGCCAAAGTGGATCCTGATGAGACACACAGAGGACACAGATGTCAGCAAGGCTACATGAAGAAATATACAAGTTTGCAGATCTAGAGTTTTATCTCAGTGTTGCTCTACAACTTCTGGAAAAGGGAGTGGAGAATCTGTCGATTGGAATGTAGATCCTTCTAGACTTTTCTAGAGATTTGACTCTAGGTTTAACATTCAACCAGGCTATATGGGAATATTTTGTTAAAACAAACACACATGAACACATATATCTGACTCTTGGTGTAACGTCGGATGAGGCTACATAGGAATCTCTGGGGGTAAAACACGCAGTGATTGTGTATGTAGTGTACCTGAGCAGGAAGAAGAGACAGCGACAGACCAGTTCCACCTCCAGGCCCTGCTGGATGTAACTGTTGAAGAGCGTCAGCAGCTCTGGAACGTAGGGGAATGGCAGCACCAGCAGAGACACCTCTAGTTCACTGACAACACACACCAACACACAACCAGCTCAGTGTGTTTATTCTGACTTGTCCTCTGGTGACACAGGGTCACCCTCCAGTTAGGGGACAACCTCACTAACCTCTGAGCTATCATGTCACCTTACTTAAACAGAGTACTATGGAGAGCAGCTAACAGCCTTGTAAGGTTATATTCAGGATAAGCCGTTTAGACTATACATTGTGGGTATTTAGCTGGTTATCTTATCGGCGGACGAGTGTAACAGTAGAATAAGCTTGAATTCCTAGATCACCAAGATTACAAGCATGCAATAGTAGAGGGCGAATGAAGGTCATTTTAGGATACGGAGATACATCTACATCTTCATATACACGCATATACAGTACAAATATCTCTGTATATGTAAATTAACAGAATACACTAAATATTACCAGTCAGAATTCACACCATATGTAAACCACCACTAAATGGGATAAGGTGTTTACAAAAGTATGCCAGCTAGTAGCTAGCTGGACTTACCTGGATCGGACCTTCTTTATGACGTCTAAAACGTAACGTGAGGGCTGAAGGAGAGAAGGAGACAGACGGGGTTACCTGTGTGAAAACACCCTCAGCTCCTCCAGTTAATGGGTAAGATGACTTAAACAAAGCATTTACTTAAACCTACTCTACCTAATGCAGTTTTACTTACTGAAATGTTTCCAAAGGCCACCAGGATGGGATTGGGTTTAGGTGGAGGTAACTGAAAAACAGTGTTTTCACAATTCATTTAGTCTTTAGGTTTAGTTTAGTTTACATACTTCATATAAAGTTATACAATACAATGCTATAAAGATACAATCACAAAAAAACTAAGAAAATACATATATGTGCAGTAGGTCTGATTTAAAAAATAATAATAAATAGGGGTTTATAAAAATCTTACTTCAAAAGCAACAAAAGATATTTAAAGAAATGAATCCAGTTGTAATACGTAGCATATTCATGTGTTTGGCACGGTAAAGGAACATCAGCAGTAATACTGCAGCAGAAGATTATATATACACATAATTATAATTCAACGGTCCAGTTGTAGCCATCCTGCATATAAGATATACAGTATATCTAGCTTTAAAAATGCAGGATTTTCCAAACAATTCTTCTTGGGTGCAGAGCAACAAGGATGATTAAAAGTAGATCCTGTACATGAGTATGTACTGCAGTGCTGGATTACTGTGCACAGTGTGTCTGTACCTGTACATGAGTATGTACTGTGGTGCTGGATTACTGTACACAGTGTGTCTGTACCTGTACATGAGTATGTACTGTGGTGCTGGATTACTGTACACAGTGTGTCTGTACCTGTACATGAGTATGTACTGCAGTGCTGGATTACTGTGCACAGTGTGTCTGTACCTGTACATGAGTATGTACTGCAGTGCTGGATTACTGTGCACAGTGTGTCTGTACCTGTACATGAGTATGTACTGCAGTGCTGGATTACTGTGCACAGTGTGTCTGTACCTGTACATGAGTATGTACTGCAGTGCTGGATTACTGTGCACAGTGTGTCTGTACCTGTACATGAGTATGTACTGCAGTGCTGGATTACTGTGCACAGTGTGTCTGTACCTGTACATGAGTACGTACTGCAGTGCTGGATTACTGTACACAGTGTGTCTGTACCTGTTGTTTTGCATTCTCACAAGCGTATTTGTGTTCTTCCATCTTCCTGTTCTCCTCTCTGTAAAGCTCCAAGGCCTCCATGATCCGCTCCGCCTGCACGCACACACACACACACATTTAACCTTTTAAATTATTTTACACTTATAATTATTTTTTGTGTATCAATTTTAGATTTGTTTTTGAATGAAAGTACATTAAAATTAAATGCATTATAATTAGTAGTAGTAATAAATTATAGTAATTATAGCATTTATCATAGTAATGATAGTATAGAAGTATAGAACTGCACACTTTGCTGTAATCGATTACTGACTTACAGTATCTAAACTGTCTTGTGGTAAACTCCACCCAATTGGTGCTCCTAGTAGACTAAAACAAACTCTACAAACAGTGTACGAGGTGAAGCCTACTTACAGCTTTGACCGTCTCGACTGTCTTCTTCCCAGCCGGCGCTGCCTCTCCTTTAGTCTCTCCTGGGACCTGCAGGAACAACCATCCCATTCACCTCAACATCACAAGTCCAACCTTAACGCAGTTTCAGTGAATATACAAATGTTACTGTTTATTTATTTAACCGGGTTAGTTTTCTTTCAAGAGGGACTTGGCCCAGAGGCCAGCATTAGGACACTGAAGTTGCAGACCAACAACATCACATGAAAGATAAGAACAAAGAACTCACCACAGGCTCGTCCCCTTTGGCCAAACTCTCCTCAAACTCCGCCTCTCGCTCCTAGAAGATGTGGAAAAGGAGGAAAACAGTTGGTTTTATTTGGAGACTTAACAAAGGTTTACGTTTTATTCAGTTCACTTGATTCATGATTCAGGCTACAATGTGAAAGATACAAGACATTAAAGACACCAGATCAAAATGTTATGACAGTAAGAAACACTATTTTGATCTGGAATTCACAGCTTGTGATGTACATTAGATAACTTGTGAAAACATCATTTAAACTGCAGTGGTGACAGGAAGGAGCTGGCAGGCTTCTGTTGTAAACCTCCAGGGAAGGCCTTTTAGAAAAGTCATCTTCAGATAATGGTATTATTATCCTGACCCTCTCCTCCTCACCATCTCTCAACCTCCTCCTCCTTACCATCTCTCCTCCTTCTCCTTACCACCTCTCTCCTCATCATCTCTCTCCTCACCATCTCTCTCTCCTCCTTACCATCTCTTTCCTCCTTACCATCTCTCTCTCCTCCTTACCATCTCTCCTCATCTCTCTCCTCCTCACCATCTCTCTCCTCCTTACCA